>DWJQ01000213.1:0-16677 GCA_018248915.1 Hesperia meskei straton | reverse complement strand
TATTTGACGCATTATTTTTGTAATTTTTTTAGTCGTTGTGTGAACTGTGCGCTTATTAATACTTTTTATAACAATCGAATTCAATTTACAGGTGTTTGAAGTCCTTATCGATTAATTAAATTAATCGATGTTTTTCAGTAGGTTACCCTCACTATAAAGCAAAGACAAACAGTTGTCAAATGTGGCCTATTAAGATGGCCTTACTTTAGTGTAAATTGCCTAAATGGTTAAGCACCGTTAATAATTAAGGAGGAAGTGTGAGAATGCACTCCAGCTTCATTTTCTGCGACACAGGTGTAGTTTCCAGCATGCGTGTGCGATACTGAACCAATATTAAGGATAGCACTTCTTTCGCCTATGTTAAACACGGTCACTCCGGATCTCGGTTTAATAGGTTCGTCGTCAAAAAGCCACCGCAGATGTAATGGGTGATCGCCTTCAATTACCGAACAAGCCGCAGTTATGACTTGTCCAGAATTTATGGCGACTTCTCCGAACGAGAATTGTTGGACCACAGGAGGAACTAAACAGAAAGCAAGCATCATCCGGTTAATAGGTTACGGTACCAATAACGTTGAGCGTAGCCGTATGGTTCACGATTCCAGCCCTATTTAGCGCTGTACAAGTGTAATTGCCGCTATTAGATCCTGATGCTGTCGGTATGTCTAATACGGAGACGCGTTCGTTCAGTTTTGTCGTAGTCACGCCCATTTTTCTTGTTACAGGTTCTCCTTGAAAGCTCCACGAAATGTTAAGAGGTAGATCGCCTTTAGGTACGTGGCAGTCGAGATGTACTGATTCACCAGAGAATACGGCTTCGTCCAATTCAAACGGTTTGATGTGGGGGATGACTGAGCAAAAAAAATTGGTACAATGTTAGTGATTATATTAACAAGCTTTATGTAGGTAACATCTAATGATTTTTACCCTTTACATGAAGCGGAGTAGAGTATCTATCTTCCCCAGCTTTATTTCTTGCAATACATGTATAGTTGCCACTATGAGCACCCGTGACTGAAGCTATTGTTAATATGGACGTCTGTTCGGTAATTTTCATTGTATGAATACCAGAATGGGTCGATAAGTCTTGTCCTTCAAATGTCCAAGAAACTGACATCGGTCGATCTCCTTTGCTAGCATGACATGTCATTTGGATAGATTCTCCGTAGTATACAGATTCTTCGATCTCGAAAGGCATTATGTGGGGTGGAACTGATCAAAAACGAAAAATAATTCTAACAGTCAATCTAAACGTGCAAATTATCTCTATGGAGGTCATTGTTCTAAATTATTAGAATTATCTAATAGACGAAGAGGAACATCGGGTACCATGAATATTGACGATTACGGAGTGATGCGCACGGCCTGCGCGATTACTAGCCGTACAAGTGTAGTTTCCGCTGTGCTGACCCATCGCCGTCGGAATGCTAAGAACAGATGCCTTTTCCCCTAGTTTCGTTGTTGTAATACCCATATTATTATGATAAGGAATCTCAGTGCCTTGAAAGCTCCACGATATTTGCAGAGGTCGATCTCCTTTCGACACGTGACATGTGAGATGTACGGACTCGCCAGCGAAAATGGATTCTTCGACTTCGAACGGGATTATGTATGGAACCACTTGATAAAGCAAAATAAAATTTTTAGGATTATAACGTAATAAAAAATGCTTATTTTAAGCCTAACAGAATATATATGTACCGATCACTTTAAGAACAGTAGTATAGGAAGCAACTCCGGCGCGATTTTTGGCTATGCATGTGTAGTTTCCGCTGTGGGCACCCATAATCGAAGGCAACACCAATACCGAAGATCGTTCGCCCACCTTTGAGAAAGTTCCTAACTCTTGTGACAGTAGATGTCCGTTAAATTCCCAGTTTATTTCCAAAGGAGCATCACCCTTTGATATGTGACACATCATTTGTACTGACTCTCCCGAAAATAAGGCTTGATCGACGTCGAACGGCAATATGTTTGGTGTTACTGCATTAAACAAATGAATGACGGAAGGATAAAAAAGAAACAAATGAAACAAGCTTACGTTGCCTGCAGACATGTGAGCGGAACTCATGCTGATTCAGCCAACATATCTCTAGCACCGAAAGACAATGAAGAACATAAAATACGGTGACATAATGAGTAAATTAAACTGACCATGAACATTAAGGATAGTGGAATGGTTAGTGAATCCGGCACTATTCTTGGCAATGCAGGTATAATTGCCACTGTGAGCAGCGGTCGCAGCGGCGATCGAAAGGAATGAAGTACGAGAAGTCATTTTAGTAGTCATTATCCCAAGATGTGACGATGTATTTTCAAATCCATGGAAGGACCACTTGATATCGAGGGGTAAGTCGCCCTTTGATACGTGGCAGTTGAGCTGGACTGATTCCCCGGCGAACACCGATTCGTCCGCTTCAAAGGGTACGATGTATGGCAATACTGTTAATTCAGAAAGCCCAAATGATTACTGAGGCAAGCGTTCAGCGTGCGGCAGAGGCATGGGATACGAAGGGGGTACGGGAGATACCATGAACATTGACAAAGGTAGAGTGTACGGCCAGCCCGGCGTGGTTGCCAGCGTGACACGAATATTCGCCGCTGTGACTGGCAGTTGCAATAGAGATTGTCAGCAAAGACGTCCGCTGTCCAATCTTCGTCGTAGTAATTCCTTGGTGAGAAGATAGCTCCTCTCCGTGAAAACTCCATGTAATAGTTAGAGGCACGTCGCCTTTGGACACGTGGCAAGTCAACTGAACCGATTCCCCAGCAAAAACTGGTTCCTCGGCTTCAAATGGAACGATGTGTGGAGGAACTGGTGAAGGAAAGCAAAAAAGGTAAACGAAAAACTCAGGAATAAAAATGCATTTAAGTGTACCCTGAACATTTAAGGTGGCCGTGTGGTTTGTGCTGGCTACAATATTTGAAGCTGAACATGTGTAATTTCCGGAGTGTTTTTCTGTTACTGATGGAATAGCCAATATCGAGCTCCTATCTCCCATTTTGGTGATTATAACGGCGTCAGAATTTTCAATGGGCCGATCACGAAAATACCATGTAAGTTTAATTGGCTTATCTCCTTTTTGAATATGACACATTACTTGAATGCTTTCTGCATAAAACACAGCTTCATCGAATTCAAAAGTGGATATTAAAGGAGCAACTGTAAAGATTATATATATATACATATTTATAAATATTTGCAACATGATATCGGGTTCAGTTGGGATAAAACACAAACATGAAAAGCGGACACTATTCAACCGTGAGCGTATACCCTTCACATTGAGCGTTGCGGAGTGACTATCTCTGGCAACAACATTGGAGGCGGTGCACGTATAATTGCCAGAATGCTTGGCTGTGACAGTTGGTATTATGAGAGCTGAACCCTTGTCCCCAACATTCATAATGTTCAACCCAGCGAGTAAACTCACATCTCCTTCACTGAAACTCCACTTGAAGTTTAAGGGTATGTCTCCCTTAGTTACGTGGCACATTACTTGAACTGCTTCACCATAAAAAACGGATTCGTCGAATTCAAAAGGGGCTATAACCGGTGCCACTGAAATTAATATTCACTCGACGCTAAGACAAATTTCCCAATGTATATTTTTGCTACTAAGCTTTAGTTTAGACACGGTTTATATGAAAAATAATTTTATGGCCCGCCAAAGTTACCAAGGATAGGAGTTGAGGTTAAAATACAAGGCACACTAATAATTCTAGGCTACTAAGCAGTGGATCTACTGGAAGGATATACCATTGACGAACAGCTGAGCTGTGTGGTTCATTGAACCAGCTTCGTTTCTAACGACGCAAGTATAATTTCCTTGGTTTTGGTGGCTAACAGATTCAATACTCAGTTGGCTTGCGCGTTTCGTGTTCAGAAGTGATATTCCAATATCACCGGAATTAATTTTGTTTCCATTAAAGAACCATTCAATTTTTAAAGGTTGGTCGCCTTTACTGACCGCACATGTGATCAAAACCATTTCTTGAGCGTTTACGGGTTCTTCTCCAAATTCGAATGACGTGACTTGCGGGGGGACTGTAGCGGGAGGAGTAAGCAAATAAACACTTAAATGACGATATATTTCAAACTGCGAGTTAAAGAAAACTGTAGTCAAAATACCATTAACAAAGAGTTCAGCTGTATGGTTCACTTCGCCAGCTTGGTTTTTAACACTACAAGTGTAGTTTCCCTGGTTGATGTGCGTTACGGACTCTATAGTGAGTTGGCTGGTCCGCTTAGCATTCGTGAGCGTGATGCCATTGATACCAGACTTTATCGGTTTTCCATTAAAATACCATTGAATAGAAAGTGGATAGTCGCCTTTGCTGGCAGCGCACATGACCACTATCATTTCTTGGTCATCGGCAGGATCAGTTCCAAAATCGAATGACATAATTTGCGGTGCAACTAAACAATGATAACGGTAGTTAAGAAAATAAAATGCCATCATACATACAAAATAATGAAACTCGTTGCCACACACGCGTTTTTTGAATATCCGAATCTATGAATTTAACTGAATAGGGGTTGAAGTGTCTAAGGCTTGAGGTTTGCCTAATATAAAATTATATGAAGCCCATTATAAACAGTATAAATATTTATAAACATAAAGCTACAAAATAAACTATGTGCAAACAAAGCGACTTGGAAATAAAACATTGCTCTCCAGACGGTACCGTTGACGTTGAGAACAGCGCTGTGGCTACTGCGGCCGGCTTCATTTTCCGCGATGCAAGTGTAATTCCCGATATGTTCGTGTTGAACACTTTCAATACTCAACATGGATATTTTTTTGCCATTTCTGTTTATCAAAATACCATTTCCCGAATTCAAGATTTTATCATTAAGCTGCCAGTGTATTTTTAAAGGTAAATCCCCTTTTCCTACTGTGCACGTCAACGAAACTGTATCGCCGGCATTCAGTATTTCTTCTCCGAAATCAAATGAGTTGACCTGCGGTACAACTATAATTATTCAAAGGTTAATGAGGGAATTTATAGTTTTGATTCACGCACAAATAAATCTATTAATGAAAGAAACATCACAAGACGATTGTTAACCCCAGTGTCGACCTATAGGAAAGGGTAAATGGAAGAGGAAAATGATTAAATGTAAAACGTAAGCAAGCTTCTGTTTACAAAAATTAAAACGAAGCTTTACCGTTAACTGATAATTCG
The DNA here is from genome assembly GCA_018248915.1 of Hesperia meskei straton. Classification (NCBI taxonomy): domain Eukaryota; kingdom Metazoa; phylum Arthropoda; class Insecta; order Lepidoptera; family Hesperiidae; genus Hesperia; species Hesperia meskei. Next base: position 11,487 of record DWJQ01000213.1, on the reverse strand, counting down.
GAGGAGTAATTTGCATAACCGGCCTGGTTGGTAGCTAGGCAAGTGTAAACTCCCGTATGAATAAAGGAGACTGAGTCTATAGAGAGACTGCTAGATTTGTGACCTATTTTCGTCACTGTCACTCCAGGTACCTCTCTGACATCTTTTCCATTTAAATGCCATGTTATCGTTATTGGAGCATCACCCTTCGCTACCATACATTGGACTCCAACCGTGTCGCCTGCGTTGGCTGGCTCGTCGCCGAAAGTGAAGGGATGGATTTGGGGTAGAACTGTTAGGGGAAACTATTTTAATTATGCAAACATATATTATCGTCTAATGTTACTAAAAGTCTACAAAGAAATATAGTAACAAGGACCATTAACTTCCAGCGTAGAACTGTGATTAACTCGTCCGGCTACATTTTCCACGTGACAAACATAGGTCCCACGGTGTGTGCCATTTACGGAATCAATATTTAGAATGGACATCTTTCGGCTCATGCTTCCTATGGCAATGCCCAAGGTGTTATCCTGAGATATTTTCCTGCCGTTTAAGCTCCACGAGAAGTTGGCCGGTAAATCGCCCTTGTTCATAACGCATTGCACCGAAGCCGTGTCGCCAGCGTTGGCGGGTTCATCGCCGAACTCGAAGGGTAAGATTTGAGGAGGAACTGCGTTTGGTGTAAAGCATTAATATTTTAAATAAAAAAAAACTACTACAGGATGAAGCGAACCGTTAACACTTAGAAGAGTCGTGTGATTTGTTTCTCCGGCGTCGTTTCTAAGCGTGCAAGTGTAGGAACCTCGGTGGACGGAACTGACTGCCTCGATATTTAAAATGGAAGTCTTTTTGCTAATGGTGGTAAGAACGATGCCGAGATTGTTCCGCGGTCTGATCTCCTCTCCGTTGAAGCGCCATTTGAAAGTGACAGGAAGGTCGCCCTTGCTCATCACGCAGGATACGGAAGCCGTTTCACCCTCGTTGAGGATCTCCTCTCCGAATTCGAACGGAGTAATTTGCGGCGGGACTGAGGTGAATTCGTGAAAACTAATAATTAAGTATAATCGGGATGTTAAAGGACATTGGAGCTACACTAGAGAAGCGAAAGAAAAGCAAGCCGTCGTTATTTGGGTCGTGTACCATTGACTTCGAGTACCGCGCTGTGGTTAGCGGAGCCAGCCGGGTTCGTCGCCACACAGTAATATGTGCCCCTGTGTATGCCACTCACTGAGTCGATGTTTAGTATGGAAGTTTTTTTGTTGATATTGGTTATGATGATGCCTAAATCGTTATTTTTGGGTACGAGGTACCCGTTGAAAACCCAGGATATGTTTAGGGGCTGATCGCCTTTGCTCACCGCGCAAGATATCGAGGCCATATCGCCGGCGTTAGCAGGCTCTTCACCGAATTCGAAGGGCAATATTTGAGGAGGCACTGTATGAAAACTCATCAAATTAGTCTAGTCAGGGGCGTGTGTGGCAAACGAAGTAGCTTTGGCGGGCATAAATTTGTACAATTATTATTTTTGATGACCTAAGATACCTGGATTTTAAACTTTTACAGAAATATTTGTGTGGCAAACCTGCAAGATAATATGTATTAGATTCCGTCATATTATTAAATTTAATATCATAGGATTGTTTTGTAGTATAAAGTCAAGTAAGTATGCTTATTTTCATTGACAGAAAAAGACGCTTTTTGGCCAAGTTGTATTTTCTATGTGTTCTACAATCCTATGACATTTCATATTGAAGAGTCGTTGAGTATATAATTACTATCTATGTATTGATTACAAACTAATTTTCTTACAATTATCCAATACCTAATACATTTAAAAATGTACGAGTATTAAATCTTAAGTTTCAAGTCTTTAATTATACTCAGTGATTATTTACACTTACTACTTCATAAAAGTAGTTTAAAATCAAAAGCTATAGTTGTGTAAATTTAAAAAATTTGGAACAATATTGCAAGTGATAAATTAAATTACTAGATTGAATTTAACTTTATAAAATGAAATCGTAAGTGTAAAACTCTTCATTATTTAACATTTCAAATTTCACTTAAAACATAAAATGTAAGGCAGTGAATGAAGTGAACAATTTTAGAAATTTAAATTCAAATGTGATGATCGCGAGTCATCAAATCATTAAAGATATCTGATAGACGAAAGATAAAGCTTGAAAGTTTTCGAACTTTCGTGTTTCAGTAAAAGCTGTACGTCCTATAGACAATGTACACACCTACAATATTGTCGAGTGGGCTTGTCTCAAACTTTCCAACTAACCAATAACTTCCGACAGTGGGATTGGCATCGTTGAAGAGACATTTTAAAAGTTTGTGCTTGCATTTCGCCTTGCCATAGTCAGGCATAATGTCTTTACAGCGGCGACTTAGTAACGAAACAGAATTTCATTTTTAGTAAACTTTTACGCTATACATGTAATTTATTGTGTCCTTCATTACATTCACTGCCCATCAACCAATATTCGTAATCGTCGAGTTCGATGTTAATTCAAAACAATAATGACGAAGTTAACATAAAATCGAGTACCTATTAATGTATTTTGTTACATGAAACAGTTGATTGCTTTTTTCATAAACACAAGGACCAATTATTAGGTAAGACCAATTTTCTTCTACAAGTTGGCAAAGAAATACCAATTTTTTTGGGGAAATAGGCATCATAAACTGACCCTATCACAATAATCAACACCGAACCCAACGACAACTGTAATCTAGTAACAACAATCGTCCACTCACCCATGACCTGTAGTTCGAGCGTGCCGCGAGCGCTGTACCCTTGCGAGTTCTTGGCCACGCAGGTGTAGGTCGCCTGGTCGCTGTTGCGCTCTACGTTCTCGATCACTAGGGTGCCGTTGGGGAATACCTTCTGCTTGCGATTGATTGGCAGCACGCTGGAATTTCGATTGGTGTTTTTGTTAGTCATGTGGTAATGGTTCTTTATGCATATGTATCTATATATGTATGAGGGTACTTGAACAGATATACCTATCTACTCAGATGAAGGAAACTATCTATCAGTGTGCACAAAGGTTACATGATTACGTGTTGAATTAATGGAGTCGGGAATTTGATTCTGTGTTTAGGTAAAATAAGTTGACAACAAAGCTCTAATCAGGAGACACTATTAAATCACCTGATGATATCATCGTCGCTGTGAATGACACTCAGACTGTGGCCGTAGTTTGGTCATCCGCTATTTACTTACGTAGGTAATATTTTTTACAAAAACATAACAAACTTCAAAACCAGTGAACACTAAGCAGAGATAACTCCAAAACTACCTGTCAGATGTGGCTACAATTTATATATGAAGTAACTTTGGAGTTTAACCTATCCATATATTAAAAAAAATCAAATTGGTATAATCTGTAAAATTATTCGTGATCTAACATAAAAATATACGTGTCGAATTGGGCAGGTGCTCATTATTGAAATCGGTTTAAACAACACTCACCGTCCATCTCGTTCCCACACGATGGAGTCAATGGGGTAGCCAGCGACGGGGCAGTGCGCGATCAGGGTGTCTCCGGCGACCACGGGGCGTTTCTTCATGGGTCGTACGTAGGGCATGCCGTATACGTTCACGCGAGCCGAGTGAGATGCGCTGCCAACCTGCCACACGAAATTGAGTATGTACCTACGCACGTTTACTTTTACACTTTTGTCACTTTTAAAACTTTCTTTGCCAAAAAATAAAATTACTCACAAAAGCTGTCAATGAGGTAAGTACATCATTCTATACCTTATTGTTGTTAATTGCGTAATTGTGATATCATCCAAACCCTCATAATAGAGTAATTGTATTTGTCTGCGCCAGTGGCCTGTGATCATAGTTCGAATGATCCTAAATCCAATAGAGATTCAGAAAAACGTCTAGCTAGGTAGATGCACAGGTCAAGACGTCTCTGAATACCAATTGGTTGTTGAATCGATTGTGATAATATTTTATACTGTCCAGATTTACCCTCGACTTACCTTGCTAGATGCGATGCAGGAGTAAAGACCGCCATCGTTGGTGTGTACCGAAGAAATGTTGAGGTGAGATTCGACGTTGCCGTCGGCGGTGACAAATTGTCCGATCTGGAGCCGTTCGCCGCTGGAGAGCTTGTCGCCGTCGAGAGACCACGCGATGTCGGGGGTAGGGTTGCCTGACGCGACGCACTTGAGACGAAGGGATGGGCCGGATCGCAACGTTTGCTCGCCGAAGCTGTGACGGATCTGGGGTGGTTCGACTGGAAGCCGTAGTGTACACGTTATGTTTCAAGTCATTATTATTGTCGTTACTGTTTTACGTGCGGGTATCATATAAACATTAATGATTATCTATTTTTGCACTAAATGATTCGTTTGACTGACTAGTTTCAAAGCATTCTGAGGTCCGTTTCGCGGATGGCTTATGAAGGATGTCGGAAGGTATTTTTGTGAGCATTAGGTATACCTATAATTGTTTGATAAGGAATGCTTTGAGTCTCAATGTCAGTTAGTTTTGTTGGTCATTATACATATTTTACTACGAATAATATGTATCTATTGTATTTTTTTCACTAGAGTTCTGTGTAAAGTTGTCTGAGTTTACGCTCTTTACGTGTAAGGTGTTTGACTGATAACAATTAGGTAAGGAAACATTTAACATCAATACGTACATCGTCCTCCAAGTTTAAGTTCTGCGCTTGCGCCCGCACTTTCTTGGTCGTTCCTGATAAAGCATTGGTACATGCCCTTGTCTTCTTTCTTCACAGATTCGATCCTGTTTATAAGGGGACATAGATTATCCTATTAAACTATTAAAATAAATGTTATTTTACTTTGTTTATACAAAAAGTATTGTGCATTAAAAAAAATTATTAGCGAATTTTTTATGCTATTTTAGCGATCCTAAGATTCAGATGTTTAATGCATCTTGAATAAGAAATACTTCGATGTACTAAATATTGCTTGACCAGGAAAATAAAAAACCTGTCATGAGGGCGCTAAAGTTTTCTTTTTTATGGCAACAGCACAGGCAACAGTAACTATAGTAACGCTCATGTTATTATTGTCATTTTGACAACTAAGTCGGAAATGTTTTTATAGGAATAAATTATATTTTAAAGGAAAGTTTATTTTAGCACATAGAAAACCACTTTTCTTTCACGAGTATAAATAGTTTTCTCCATTTTCGCAAACATTATGCTGTGAAAATTATAAAACAAACTATGACATTTAACTCGCTGACAAGCACACTGACAAGCAGTTTACAAGTGACGTTTAGAAAGTTGCGTTGCCAATAAAATAAATTAGTTCCATGAGCTTACCGCAATATGGTGAGGTTTTTTATATTTCTGGTTTTATATTTCTGGTCAACCTTTAATATTATTATAGCTTTGTAATAATACCAATGTGATACCATATAAAATATCGATAGTCCTGTGTAAAGATCAGTTTAGCGTGATTTGAGATGTCGATAAATTTTCCACAGTTTAGCCAACTGTATGATATTTATAGTGTATTGCGGATTTTTCGTTATCGATATGCTACACAGCCCTACATAAAATAAAGATGAAGATGATGAAATGAAAAAGCAAATGGCTGACTAGAATTTGTCGTCTAGAAATTTGTATCAAAAGAATCCGATGTTATTTCATGAATTATGCGCTACTTATGATTATGATTAGCAAAATAAGACTGCTAAAACATTAAAGAACTAGAAATACTATATATTAATGGCTAAAAACCACTGAAAAACTTAAAATCTTTAAAAGAAAAGTCCGTATCTAACCCACTTACGTATTTCGCAAAAATAAAAATCTCGGAGCCTTCGTCAGACGCACGCCCGTTTGTTGTTAAGGTAAGTCGTTTTTGTTTTTATTTGCGTATAATAAGCTCGTCAATAGCTGTGAAGTGCTACTCCGGTGTTTTATGCGCTGCCATTATTCACAGAATTTGCAAGTGTCCCGATAATCGATATAATGAACAGAAATATTTTAAGACCCTTATATTTAGTCAAGTCAAGTATGAAACATGTACCTTGCTTTATGTTAATTATTTAAAATATATTTTTCAGTTTGTGTAATGTGAAGAGTGGCACCTGGGCGGGAGCTCCGCCCCACCGACCATGGAGCGGCACGAGAAGAAGCACAGCAGACATCATAAAGAGAAGCATAAGAGACGGGCCCACAAGAAATATAGGACTCACGCTGGTGGTACTCATGAACAGTCTTATGCTACAATTAAATCCTCAAAACCTTTGGTGGAGTATTCCGATGTCAGCTCCGAGGATCTGTCGGCCCCGGAGGCCGGCGAGATCGAGAGCGAGGCCAGCTCCATCGGGAGACATATCGCCGACGACCTGGACAGAACCAGGAAGTCCCACTCGATAAGGACCTTCCTCGATAACAAGATATCTGTTACCACTTCTTCGCGTCGCCGCAGTATTGAGGATTACCCTCTCACCCGTGATTCTTCTTCGGCAGCATCGAGGAAGAGGCGCCCATTAGAATATGTGGAACCGGAGCCCGACTTTGATGAGCACTCGCGGTACAAGAAGAAAAAAGAGAAACGTAAGAAGGACAAGAAGAAGAAAAAGAAGAAATCCAAGCACCATTCGAGGTCTGCGAGCTTAGAGAGTGTGTCACCCGATGATAATTTGCTCGTAGGCACTCCAGGGAGGCCTCCTAGTCCACAAAGATATGCTCAAGTACCCGTGAGTGAGTGGGAGAAAGTGTCCTCTCCTATCCGCAATGGCTCGTGTTCTCCTGTCTCACCGTCCACCCCTCCACTGCGGCATGACATCTCTCCGCCCCGGCACAGGACTATCATCCGAGAGACTCCACTTATTCGATCTCCAATCATTAGGTGAGTCCTCTACCAGATAGCATTCTTCTCTGCATGATAAATAAACTTTTTGTTTTATTAAAAGATGAAGTCCATTTGATGCAGTGCATGGCAAATTCTATCCTGTGATAGAATCATGTAACTTATGCTATATAAATTCAAGTAACTTGCCTTAAATAACTGATTTAAATTAGAATTGTTTCATTATAAATTAGGAGGATTTCCCTTTCGATATTACCCCTATAGTTTTATTCCATCAAGGGTGCATAAATTGATAATGGTTAACTACCTGCGTCATATTGATCAAATAAGTGAACTAGATCAATAGTAAACCTGGATACACAGTATTACTTGTTTTAAAGTGGTCATATGGCCAGTTTAATAAAGAGGTCAATGACTTTTTGGACTGTTTGACCTTGACATTTGCGATAAAATACAAGACCACTCTTTAAGTTATTTGACTGTGATGTTCCTATGACACAACTCAACAATTAATTTAATGACATTTTTGAAATTGGTATGTGGTGTACATACATAATATAATTAAGTATTATGTATTTCTTATACATTTGACTGTGTTTGCTAGTTCTAGATGTAAATATGGTATTCACTACCTAAATACAAATCCTCAATTTATATTTCACTCTGAATGAAAGTATTATTCTGATTTATAAGTTCATAAATAAATTAGTCATTCAATATTCTAATTTCGATTCAGATTTAGAATTACTCAATGAAATTGAATGAATTTGATGATAAGTGAATATTATTGTGGAGAACTCTAATGATGGTTTAGAAATGTATGTTAGCCGCATTAATTTTGGTTTTTGCACAATATATTATGCACTATATTTAAGGACATTAATATGCTTACTATAACCCTATACTTTTAGGAGTTTACAATACAGCCCACTTTTAATTTTTATGATATCCAAAATCCAAAAAGTACAATATAATTTATAATTATAGTAGGTATTTTTCTTACAAACAGAGAGCTTTATAACCATATAATTCGCATGTACATGATATGTAACTATACAATGTTTATAACCTGCATGTAATTAAGCAAAGCTTTTGCCTTTTTAATAATGTGTGATTTTGTTTTCATGCCAACAGTATTGACTTGTGGTAAGTGATTTATTCTGTATGTAACATGTGATATTTTTGATCAATGTGTATTTGAGTCACTTGCAGCTTAGATCAGTTATTGATGTCACGGAGGTTATCAAAGGGGAAAAATGGTTTATCAGTGAGATGTAACACTTTATTGAATAAAAATAACCAGTTTGTTATGATACACATAATAAATATTATAGCTCCTGTTGGTTCGAAGTTTAATCATAATCATTATCATCATCTTTAGCAGTTTATTACAAATATTATGTACAAGTGCATAGATTTCTTTGCTTTTGAACAATAAGTAGTTTAAAGCAAGGAAGGAGGAGGAGTAGGCTTAAAAATAAATAAAACATAAAACACCTGATGAAAAAAACTGCAATGGAGTCTTCAGCATCAAAAGTTAGGGATGTTTCGATAATAGTTTCATGATTTTATTGTAGTCTCTATTTGTTCAAATTCAATATTTGCACATAAAGGCTGTTTTTGTAATACATATTCATTTGAATAATTGAGGAGTGTAAGCTCTTTTATTAGTGTTAAAATAAGTAGTAAATTATACAAATAATTTCAATATACATATTTCAACATCAATAGTAATTATACATTTAGTTAGACATTACTACATACTTCATAGGTAATTAATGAGTCGGATATAGTTATGACTTGTAATACAATTGTTTGTTTTCTAAGTTGAAAACACATAGAAATTATTTACAAAATACAATTTTTATGCATAATTAAGTTTCTGTTTTAATTTGGTTAATGACATTGCTATATTAAAAAAAATCTGTTTAATCTGGTACACCGTACAATGTAATATTCTTTCGTGTCAATGTTTTCGTACAGTAGGTACAGTACAGAAGTAGGACACACGTGAAATTTCAACATATTTTTTTAAATCAATTGGTTTTATCTTGAATTACGAGGTTTTGATTTCCCCTTTTATGGTCTATTTATTACTGATGTTCAGAACGTCTTGAAAAACCGTCAGATTGTAAGTGATAACCGTCTGTCTGTCATAACAAGCACTCAGAGGTGATCCTCTGAGTTGCCTATTAATATTATTTCTGGGTTAGTGACGCTGCGGCAGATACACGTCAAAACATTTCACGTTCTTCTTAAAAAAGAGTGTTAGCTACAGCATGGTACAAGAAACCTAGTGATTTTTAACAGTGAGGACCTCTCGCTACTTCATCTCTTATTCATTAGGTACGATCAGGGGAAATCGTGTAAATTGTTTGTAAGGGAATCCTTCGTGAATCCAAAGTTTCTAAATTGTCGAATTATAAGCGTTGTTGATTTGAAGAAGGTTTTCTACAAACAATTTGAAAGTCAATCTACGCTACCATTAACATCTTTACGGTGAGTGGTCTTGGAAGATGTGGCAAGAAATTCCCAGAGAGCTTCTTTTCCTATTAACTTGTTACTTCTGGCTAAAATACGTAACTCATATCCAAGCTGTTTTATCTTATAGATGTGTACTAACAGAAGAAACGTATGTGCAGTAAAGCTTTTGTTCAGCTGCAGTGGGCGCAGGCGGAAGTCGATGACGCCGCACACGCCGGCCGCGCCGCCCTACCACGACACGGTCACCATCGACTCTGACACCGAGCAGGACTACGAGCGCCGCCGCGACTACTGGCACGAGCCCCACAGGATACAGTCGCCGATCATGGTCTCCGGTGAGTGGGCTCTCTGGGGCACGGTTGTGGTATGTTATGTTGACGATGAGAAAGCGATGCGTGATGATAAGTGGTCGTCAAATATTGTTAATTTAATAATGGAAGCGCTGTAATCGGAATAAATCTGTAATCATCGTTATTAGAGTTTGCCCATCTGATTGGTAATAGTTATGAATGTACGTACCTACATAACATAAGCTTTACGAATAATGGTTCTTTCCAAAAATTGGTTCAAAATAAAATTGCAGTCGCGTTGTATCCATAGCTTTTTTATTACGAATTTTTATGCATGTAAAGCTTTTAGTATCAAAAAGATACGAAAAGTATAATCGTATAATGGGAGTATTGTAGTGCTATTGTACCTATATTTTTTTATATTATGTTTGTTAACTCAAACTTTAGCTAAACAAACCTGCTCTGATTATCTTCATTTGATATATCTTTTACAAGTCAGTTAATTTTTTGTAATAGGCATGCTATGCGTTATCGTACGTTAAAATCTATGGGTTAAATAGCATGACGTAAGCTTTAGATAATATTGTGAATTATAATTTTATAGCATAGATGGAAAACATGAATACATTGTGAAGCGTTTGTAACTGATTGGTTGTATTAATATCCGTTATTCGTTTTAAGTGCCTCTTGTTAGATATCAACAGTAAGTACGACATGCCCTCAGAAGTTGGAGCTTAGACAGAGTTGAAGTTGTGAATGGTTTTTATTCGTACAGTTTTAGAGCTATAATGGTGTTATGAATTTTTTTTGTAAGAATTCTTTATGTGCAAAAATATGTAGTACTTAATATAAGAGAAAGAAGTAACTAAGTATTACAATAAGTACTTAGCAGCCGGAGAGAAACGCGATAAGCACATAAAAATCTGAATGAATTTTCATACGTTTGTCACGAACAGTACAAAACGTGATTCATGGCAAAGGTTCAATGTTCGACGACTTGATAAGGTTTGTATAGCGCAGTGGTTACCATACATTACAGGTAGAAGGGTCTTAGGTTCGATTCCTAGCGAGCATTTGTTTTGATTTTGGTTGGGAGTGTGTCCTTGTCCTTAAGACACAAGGTCTTATCCATAACGTCCACGCCACGACACAGAAAATCCTAGAGTGAGGTTATTAGTGCAAGGCATTATTTCTTTGGTAAAGGGAGCTCTTCTGCCATACGAGACGGCCGAGGCCCTAAGTGAATGCTCTCCGGGCTTTCTATATACGCGATGTTGAAATCTTCGATGGCATGATTCAGGTAAGACGTCACCATGTCATCTCGAAAATATTCAGATACCATCGACGAGGCGAAGTATACGTTCAAGGCGTTGTATACCTAATTATATTCGGGACGATATAGAAATTTTCGATAGCGTGATTCAGGCATCGGTGACGTCACTCGAAGCCACTAAGTCAGATACTATGAACGTGACACGATATAACGACGTGTTCAGACTCGCCGATCCACGAGCCGTCCCGCGGGCGCGACTACAGCCCGCGGCGCGGCCACCGCCGGCGCAGCCCCCGCCGCCGGCACACGCGCGAGCGGGAGCGGCATCGGGAGACCAAGACGCATCACAGGTGATACTTTCTTCGCGTTCAATGTGGGATTCGTGTCGATTGCAACCGACACAGGCCGCGTTCCGTAGCTCCAACAAAACGCCCAAAGCGACACTTCTATAGAAATTTGAACGTTTTAGGCGTTTTACTCGAGTTACAGAACACGGCCACAAATGTCGTCAGCTTTCTGTCTTTATGTGCTTGTTCATACTGAACACGCGGGCGCGGTGGCGGGCGCGCGCGCGGTGGACATTGACATATTGTCGTTACTGAGTCGCGCGCTCCGCCGCTAGTTCAGTGTGAACAC
>DWJQ01000212.1:0-16683 GCA_018248915.1 Hesperia meskei straton | reverse complement strand
TCATCGTTCTTTTTATAAACAACAAAATTACGAACAATTAAAGTCAAATCGTTTCAACCGTACCCAGTCTACCCTACCTACTCACCCTCGAGAATTGTTTACAGGGGATTTCTTTTTACAAAATGTTTTTTTATTTGTGAACTGATTGAAATAAAACAAACTCTAAATGTTTTCGTTTATGAAGCGTTATTAATAACGCGTTATAGCGTTATTATTCTGGGAATAAGTTCCCGTGTTAACACTGAGAGCACTGTGCCGTCACTAACACTGATAAGTGGAGATGCGTTCGTAGAAAATGTATAAAAGAAAAGTTCGCACAGTGCAGGTACTGCGTCGGAAGTGTGCTTTCACTAATGTCCGAACTGACCTTTAACTTGCACTCTGAAGCCCGGTACCGTTCAAGTCAAGATTTTTTCCACAAACAGTAACTCGTTCAAATACCGACAGCGCTGACCCAAGTCGCAATACCTATTGATATAAGCTGCCTCGAGCTATCAGCGATTCATTTGTTACAAACATTATGTTATACTTATACCTAAATGTAAATGAGCTTTAGTTGAAAATCTGTGTAAGTCTCTTTTTCATTTCGGTGTATATAACGTGGACAAGAAGTTTATCATCATGAAAACTGCTTTATTGTCTATCCATTTCATGAAAGAGATCCCTTGTGAGCTGGGCGCAAATATTTGTCCTGTTTGTATAATTTTATCGGCGGGAATATTTTTGGACATTTATGTTTTTTCGATTTAAATGAACTCAGTAGCCGAAGAGCGGAGATTTCTTGAATTCATTTACAGTGTAAAAGTTCAACAATTACAATGTCATTGTTCTAACAGGCTAAAAACAAAAGATTGTGATGCTAAAACAGATTTAACTAGTTTCAACGTAGTTAAAACGCATGAGATTTACTGAAGCTATAGGCCAGTGGTGGTGAACATTTGGTGGGCCCTATACAGTTAATAATAACGTGGAAAGCGCGTGCACGTGTATTTGTGATCCTAATAGGTGTGATTTTTACCATTTATATTATTTCTACATTTCTCCATTGCCACGCGAAAGAAGGAGAAACAAATAAACACACTTTCGAATTACAATATTAAGGATGGTAAAGGTAAAGGGGACATAAAGTATTATTTGACAAAATGTTCGAAGTTATATTAATGTGTGATGGGTAATGGTTAGCTGCATCATTAGTCTATTAAAAAGTTACAATTGGGGTAGCGTTTGTCAAAGGATGCAAGTAGGGTAATATTATTGGGGCTTCTACATCATTTACTATCGGTTCGCGATGCAGTTCGCCTCAGTATTATTGGGGCTTCTGCATCATTTACTATCGGTTCGCGATGCAGTTCGCATGTGAGTGATGCAGTTCGCCGCAATATTACATTAAACAGCTCTACATTTCCAGACACGATGCGCCGCGGCGCCGGCGTCGGATTCAATAAACTGATTCTCGCTGAGACTGTCGGTTTCTAAAACAAGTATTGGCGCAGCGCTCATGTTATTGTTATATGTTTGATCTCGATCGATTCGCCACTGTTTAATTGTTTAACCTGTTTCATTATTCAAGATTATCATTTCGAGTTGATCAGCTCGCATTCACTTAGCACATGTTGAGGTTGATATCAGCGGAACTGTTCGCCATTATACCTACTTACTTCAAGTTATATTTCTGATTTACAAAATAGTCGCAACATATTATTGCAACATATTTTATAATTGTCGCGCACGTTGATTGATTAGTTTTTAGTAAACCAAGATTTTAATAGGCTGACTAACATGATGATTTTTTATTATGATTCAAGGATCATCATCATGGTAGATCAATTGAGATTGAGACCAGCCCTAGAACTCACCTGCGCAGACATACAAACAATTTAGCAAATAACATATTTTTCCCATAAGAAACAGCATTGTGTTTAGCTTTCTTGATTCTGAATTTATTATGAATAAATAAGAACCTTTCTGAGGGTTTTTAAAGCAAGTATTTATGCATGCTATTAATTAAGATGTTAAGAACATAATTATTTTATAAATTTAGGTTATCTATATAGGCTAACTATTATAGTATTGAGTGTGTTAGCAAATAATGATATGTAATACCTATAAATTGGTCAATTGGTCGTCTAGAAGCAATCGCTACTTGCAGCCGTTTTTAATATCCTATTTATTCTTGGACTTGCGTACTAGAGATGGATATTTCCCAATTTTTTAGCCTATGTCAAATATTTTATTTCTTGGAGCCAAATCCAGCGATAGAAAGGTTTTTAATAGGTACAATTATACAGTAGCTTCGTTTTGCAATAAAAGAATTTTGCAATGTAGGTATGTGCCCAAATATTATGTTAATACATACCATCTTGAATGAACTAATTACTCTGATTACTGAAAGGCATGAAATACTTATGTAACTTATTTAAATAGTAAATGCAAATAGATTGTTTTTTCTAAATCAAGCATCACAGAGCATACAAAAGTTTTCGTTTTAAACTTTCAGAAAATCAAAAATGTAATTTAGGTTAACCTGTAGGAGCCTGTTGCATGCTAGATAGCTCAAATGTATTTGGTTATTAAGTTCAAACTAGTACAAACCATCATAAATTGAGCCGTCATGTTTGTTTATTTCCTTAAAAATTTAACTTTTTAATGAAAAATATTTTATCTGGTTATCGAATCACAATAAAAGTAATACTTGTAGTACTTAAAAAAATTAAATACGCCTTAAAATAAATCAGAAGTTAGATAGCTCAAAGTTTATCGGTTTTTTATAACACAAAACAGTAACGCCAATATAATTAGAACCCTCTTAAAAATGCAGCTTCCATAAACGAATTGCATATCAAGTATCCCCGACAGACTGGCGTCTGCTGTGTAAGCAGAGTCATATTATTAGGTTAAGGTGTAGACACATTGATAAATTTTTAGTTCATGGATTTTAGACTTTATATAGAGCATTCATAGGAACGATAAATAAATAAGACTGAAAGAAAATAATAATTAGTTTTGGCTAAACCATTATTGTGAAGCGGGCTTTAGAATTCTGCAATATATAAGGAGAGCTAGAAAGCGCTCTAAGTCATTCCTAATTTTCTTTTTTAATTGAAGTGACGTGACCGTGTTCATCAAACCTGTAAGTATGTACGTGTCTTTGTTCTTAGTTTCATTATTTTTATATTTTTATCGCGTTCATACTATAAATTTGTTAACAAATATTTAATAAAAAAATAATTATGTGTGCGAGTGATCTGTGAACAGTTATATTAACTATAGAATAACCGATTTCAGGACGTCGACTAGCAAAATCCATCAACAACCCTCCGTCAGCCCATTTGATTCGGATGATGGTACTGTCATTACAAAATCCAAACCAAAGAAAACGCTGAAAAAGTCTTCTGGAGATAATAATATAAAGAAGAGGAAAGTAGTTCTGGATTCAGCTAGCGAATCTGAAGCGGAAGCCGGGCCTATAAAAAAGAAAAGGGTTAAGAAGTCTTCATTTGCATTTGATTTGGAGGTAAGTTCAATTTAAATTTACGAATACAATTGTTGCATTGCCCAGTGACCCAAATTGCCAAGCTGAGAGTTATGGGTTCGAGTCCCGCTAGACGCAGATATTTATTTTATAGATAAATATATCCGTATTCGCGGATGTTAGCGTTTTTATTTTGTTATTGTCATTATTTAACCAATTTTAGTTTATTCATATTTGTATTTGGTGCTTTGAAAACTTTTGTTTTGAATATTATCATCGAGATCGCCATCACCAGCATTTTAATTCTTACCGATACCAAACAGTACTATAATATTTTTTTAGTTTATAAATGTTATGTATTTATTTATATATATTTTTTCTAACCAATACTAACATTAGCATTTGAAATAATTACAGGGAGATAACGAGTTGCAAGAACCCATTAGAGCGACGGCGCTGAGAAGTTTTTTATCGCGGCGTGCGGGTTCGGGCTATACGCTGCAGAGGGCAGATCCTGCGAAGACGGGCGACTACTACGTAGAGCTGCGTGTGTACAATACGAAAGAAGCCGAAAAGCTTGGCTCCGATCGGTGGAAGCGTTCGCTCGTCACTCTGAAGTCTGCTGTAGAAGACAACAGCCCTACGTGGAAAGCTGTCACAAAGTTAGTAGCAGCGGCAAAAGACGAATACGCTGCCATACAACCAATTTTATACCCATGTAATGTTTTCTAAGCACTCATAATAGCTTAACATGAAATATTATTGACTTGTAGAATATTATTTTCTTAAATTTATGTCTTTTCCTTGCAGCAAAGAAAAAATAAGAATTAAAATCTGAATCTAAAAAATCAAAAACCAGATATTGAAAGTTTAATTTTAAAATACCTGAATGAAGTAACAATTTTCAAATTACATTTATATTTCCTTGCAGCAACGAAAAACTAAGAACTAGAATTTGAATCTAATAACAAAAAGCCAGATATTAAAAGTTACATTTTAAAACACCTAGAATTAAAGTTATTTTAATTGAAAATTGCGAATCATTTTATTATATTATTGCCCGATATACCATATTATTTTCAAAACTGTGTATTTCTCCTTACAGCAACGAAAATTTTAAAAACTAAAATTAGAACCTAAAAAACAAAAAGCCAGATATTGAAAGTTAGATTTTAAAATACCAAGAATATATTAAAGTTTTTATAACTTAGGAGTTATTAATTAGAATTTAAATCTATAATTAATAAAGATTAAAAAACATATTTATATACCAGTTTTGAGCAGTATTACAATACATATCAATAATAGATACATAATTGAAAATGAAATTCTGTCAGGACTGTAATGCATATACATCAAATCATTCATCACATAAGAAGAGTAATATACATAAAATTAATTGTTTACTTAGAACTGAGTTTAATAATGTTCAGTTAATAGCTACTGCTTTCAAAAATAGGATTGCAAGTTATAGAGTAAATCCAGATTCAAGTGACATAATCATGCCAGAGTTATTCCTATCTAGTATTTCTAGTACTGTTTGCAATATAATTAAAACATTACTAATCAAACACAAATCAATCAAGGTAAACTTTGAACTATTTGTGTTGTACAAGCTTCCAAAGAATGACGAAATATCATTAAAAAGCTTCAATACTAAATATACGCCTATATTACAAAGTACTGATTTAAAGTCTCTTTTTGAAGAATTCTCGAAAAATTTAATGAGTAAATGCACAGAGTTTGAATTATCTGAATCTGGATGGACGATTGAGGCAATTAACCATTTAGAACTAAATATAGCTAAATATAATCCGTTAAGAGCTGGTCATTTTATTCCATTACCAAAAAGTATTGTCAGAACAAAGTCATGTCTTAATATTCATAATACAGACAGTCACTGCTTTCTTTGGTGTATCATAGCACAAATATATCCAGCGAAATGTAATCCAAATCGAGTTACATCTTATCCACACTATTCTAAAGTTTTAAATGTGTCCGGCATGTCTTTCCCACCAACGTTTGAAGATATAAAACGCTTTGAAAAACAGAATACTAATATAAGTGTCAATATATACGGATTAGAAAAAAATAATACAGTAACAGGCCCTTTGTACAAAACATCACAAAGAAAGCTAATGCATGTAAACTTATTGCTTTTGAATCAACAGAACAAGACTCATTTTGTTTTAATCAAAAATTTCGAAAAGCTCGTACATAAACAACTTACGAAACACAAGTGTAAAATTCATTTATGTGACGAATGTTTTCTTTACTTTGATTCTGAGGCAAAGTTAGAGTCACACGATTGTGCTCGTATGCAAACAATCCTTCCAGAAATTAATTCAAAACTACGATTTTCTCATCCAGAAAGGTCTCGAAGAATTCCAATTGTTATTTATGGTGACTTTGAAAGCTTACTTAGAGAATATTCTGACAAAAATAAAAGTCAGCATGTAGAAAATGTTCAGATTCATGAAGCTACTTGTTTTGCTTATTATATATGCTGTGAATCCAATCCCGAATTGAATGACTTTGTTTCTTATCGAGGACCTAATTGCTCAAAAAAATTTGTAAATTCAATTTATAAGGATATAGAAAGATTATATAAAATTTTAAATATTTCCAAAGACATGACTCCGCTTAATAGTGAAGAACAGAGCTCTTTTAATAGTGCAGCAATGTGTTATATTTGTAAAAAAAAGTTTTGTTCTTCTGATTACAAAGTATATGATCATGACCATTTCACAGGTAAATATAGAGGTCCAGCTCATAATTCTTGTAATTTAAACAATAGGAAATGTAATTTTATTCCTATTATATTTCATAATCTTTCTGGATATGATTGTCACTTATTTATAAAAGAACTTGCAAGTGTATGCGGTCGCATAAATTTAATTCCAAAAAACAAAGAGAAATTTATTTCTTTTACAAAGTTTTTTCCAATCGATATGCAGAAGTCCGCGCAATTGAAATTTATAGACTCCTTCAATTTCCTAAGTTCAAGTTTAGATCATTTAGCACAAACTCTAAATCCTGAAGACTTGAAACATTTGCGAACGTTCTTTCCAGATCAAAATTTATTCCGATTATGTCTTAGGAAGGGTGTATATTGTTATGACTATGTAGATTCTTGGAAAAAGTATAAAGAAACTCAGTTACCAGAGCAATCAAATTTTTACAATAAATTAACATCAGAATCTATAACAAACGAAGATTATAATCATGCTTTAACCATGTGGCAAAAATTTGGTATTAAAAACTTAGGTGAATATACAGAGTTATATCTGAAATGTGATGTGTTACTACTTTGCGACGTTTTCGAGAAATTTAGATCAATGAGTTTGAATTATTATGGTCTCGATCCTTGTCATTATGTTTCATCACCTTCACTAAGTTGGGATGCTATGCTATTGTTGACAAATATTGAGTTGGATTTAATTACTGACATACAAATTTATCAATTTTTAGAAAATGGTATAAGAGGAGGTCTATCTCAATGTTCGCTAAGGTATGCAAAGGCTAATAACAAATACTTACCAAATTTTAATGCAGAAGATCCAAATTCTTTCTTGGTTTATTTAGATTGTGTTAACTTGTATGGTTATGCTATGATGCAGCAACTGCCTTATAAAAATTTTCGGTTTTTAAAACAAAACGAATTGAGAAGTTTTGATATTAACTCTATTAGTCCTAATAGTAATGAAGGATATATACTCGAAGTTGACATGCAATATCCACGCAATATTCATGATGAACATTCTGACTTACCGTTTGCAGCAGAAAAGTTAACAGTTCCCATATCATCAAACAATAGTAATAAGAAATTGGTTGCGAATCTCTACGATAAATATAAATATGTAATCCATTACCTTCATCTACAAGAATGCCTAAGAAACGGGCTTGTTTTATTGAAGATTCATAGGAATTTAGCTTTCAGGCAAAAAGCATTTTTAGAGCCATATATTTCTCTAAATACATCTTTAAGACAAAAAGCTACATCTGATTTTGAAAGAGATTTTTTTAAAAAACAAAACAATTCAATTTTTGGAAAAACTATAGAGAACAAAAGAAAACAAGTCGATGTAAAGCTTGTGAATGTATGGAAAGATAATTTTAATAACACAAATAAAGTCTGTGGTGCCGAAAAATATGTAAGTGTGCCTAATTTCAAAAATCTTGCAATTATTTCTGATAACCTCGTGGCCATTCAACTCCGACCAACAAAAGTGATCTTGGACCGTCCAATATATGTGGGCTTTACTATTTTGGAACTCGCAAAAAGTCATTTATATAATTTTCATTATTCTGTTATGAAGAAAATATACAAAGATAATAATATCAAACTTTGTTACACTGATACAGATAGTCTTTTGTATTTAATTTACACTGAAGACTTCTATAAAGATATGAAAGATAACATTAAGTATTTTGATACAAGTAATTTTCCTGAAAATAATATATACCATATTCCAAAAGCAAATAAACAAATACCTGGATATTTTAAAGATGAATTAGGTGGTGATATTATAACAGAGTTTATTGGCTTGAAAGCAAAATTATACTGCGTTAATACTTTAAAGTCCGCAATCAAAAAAGCAAAAGGTGTAAAAAAGCACATTACAAAAAAACTGACTATTGAAAAGTACAGAGATATTTTAAATTCTAAGAAAACCCATAGAGACACTATGTACGTAATACGATCCAAGAATCACATATTTTACACGCAAAAAATGAACAAACTCATTCTTAGTGGCAATGATGATAAGAGACAAGTATGTCAAGATATGTATAAAACTTTACCTTGGGGGCATTATAGCAATTTCTTTTGAAAAGCTGTATATATTAACTATTAAAGTTAAGTAATAACTGTAGTAATATTTGAAATAAAATCTTTATAAATATGTAAGTTGAAATGTTAAATAAAAATACCGTATTATCATAATCATATCTCGTTTTATTTATTATCCCAATAGATCCTTAAATACTAAAATTACATGAAAACAAATTTAAATACGTCTAACATTTAGAACAGAGTTAAAGATGTCAAATCAATCATTTATTTACAGACATTTTATTAACATAAATTTTATTAATTGCTTTCAAACTTTAATACTAGATTTGCTTAATTTTTTTACCACTTTACAAACTAAATGTTCTGTTTCATCCATGATGTCATCATATGCACTTGTCACTAGATATTGCACGTTCACAGCCGCATTTCCCGATTCAGTATTTATTTCATCGATATTACGACCGTCTAAATCATGTATTATAATTTTAATCAAATGACGCACATAACCCGTTTCCTTTCGCATGATATATGATGTATTTTTCAAAGAATTTGATTTGATTTTTTTTTTTTATTTTTTTCCTCCGACTTTTGGCGACAGCTCTGTTCACACGCTTTTGTCGCTACTTCATTGTAACAGCCTTGCCTATCTTGAGCATAGTAAAATGCATTAATTGTTGGTTCCGAGTCTTCTATCAAATTCTGAAAGCCAAATATAAATATATTATAAAACATTAATTAATTACAACCCCATGAATTTAAAATAGTAAAACTAAACAGTAACTTACCTCATGTATATTTTCAAAACTATCCAAAACAGGACTGTAAGATGGTGTATGTGACATGTTTCTGAAAAAAAACAAAATTGAGAATTAGCTACAAAGTTTTTTTATTACATTTATTTTTTTACAATAGAATTGAAAGTACTTACTTCAAATTTCAGCTAAACAATACAAACGTGCTCTTTATAGAAAGTACTGCAGTGAAATGACGTGATCGCGCGTTGTAAGATGAGAACTGTAAAATTTACAGAAGAAGCATAATAGGCTCAGGATTTGTAAGATCAGATAGCATTATTTTGTAAAGTAAGCATAGATCTACTAAGAAATTTGTAATATGAGAAAAGAAGAACATTTTGCAGAACAGACATGGTGTGACATGTTTTTTCTTGAATATTGTTCATGTAAAATTTAAATATATATACCTATGTTTAGGCTAGTAACTCATTCAATAACCACGATGAAGTTGATCAAACAACCCATATCTCTAAGCGTTAGCAATATTAATATTGATCACTCTGCTCACAAGATTCGACATAGCATTCTCTTACCAAATACCATCCGTTGTATAATATGCGGTCCCTCTAATTGCGGTAAAACAAACGTTGTAATTAGTTTATTGTTGCATGAAAACGGACTTAAATTTCAAAATCTTTATTTGTATTCAAAAACTAACTATCAACCGAAATATCGTTTTTTACGAGAAGTAATTAAGAGAGTACCTAATATTTCATTTTATGAGTTCAATGATAACAAAGACGTCATAGGTCCAAGTGAAGCTTTAAACAATTCTGTATTTATTTTTGATGATGTTGCTTGTGAAAATCAAATCAACATTCGTAATTATTTTTCAATGGGCAGGCATAAGCAAATCGATTGCTTTTATTTATCTCAGACCTACTCAAAAATACCGAAACAATTGCTACGAGACAATGCTAATTTTATTATAATATTTAAACAAGATGATGTGAACTTAAAACATATTTATGACGAACATGTTAGTTCTGATATGTCATGGAATCAATTCAAAAATATTTGTAATATAGTTTGGAGTAAGCCGTATAATTTTGTTTGTATTAACAAAGATTCATCGTTAAACAATGGCAGATATAGAAAGAATTTTGATATATTTTTTATCCTCGAGTAAACTTTTATAAATGATTTTTTTTAATGAAATTATTTAGTTTTATTGTAGCCGCGATAGAATAAAGTATTGTAAAGTATTATGGAAAAGCAAATTAAATTGGAATTGATGAAGTCTGTGGACTCCATAAAGAGTAAAATAAAAAAAATGAAAAATAATGAACATGAACTGAACTTATCCCTAGATAAAATGCTAAAACCTGTTACAGAACCCCTTAAAATTATAGCAAATAAGCAAAAACCAAATCAAGACCATAATTTAACGATGCAATCATGTGCAAGTTCTGTTGGGTCATTTGAATCAGAATTTCAGAACTATTGCGATACTGACTTGAGTTCAGCAGCATCTCCAAAAAATGAAATTAAAGACAATTTAGAGGTTTCATTAGATCGGAATGATATCTGTGATATTTACGACGATAATTTAAATATACCATTTGGGATAAGAAAACAAAACAAAACTTACATGATGGGAAATTCAGAAGTTATATTTTCTAAAATTGACAGTTTGGATAACGAAACATTATTTTTAGTAAAAATTGGAGACAAATCTTACAATTTAACTAGTGGGTTAAGAGAACTTCTACTTAGAAAAAAACCTGATTTGAATTTAGTATCAAGTGCTGATAAACTCGTATACAAAGATATTCTACATCATACTAACGCTCATAAGAGAGATTTTAACCCTAGAGGTCAAATAAGAGGTGATAAAGGAATTAAATATCGAAAAATAATTAAACCGTTATTTTCCGAAACCTTAATCAAATATAAAGAAAGCAAAGAAAAGCTTGGAGGTAATTTACCTAAGCTTAAGAAATATAAAATCAATACTGATATTATATATTGGGACGATCCAAATGAATTAGTTGAAAGATTAAAACTATTAATAGCTTCAAGGGATGCAGGCAATACAAATCATGATAATGAAATTTTATCGATCATTGAAGAATTAAAAGAAGCTAACATTATAAAGGAATAAATACTTATCATTACTAGCTTTTATTCAGTATTAACGAAGTTGTTCGTGTTGCAAATTACCAAAAAAATCTCTATTTACTTAAGTAACGAGCAGCGTAAACGAATCATTTTAATAACTACCACCATAATAATAAAATAAAAAAGATTATTTTTGAACATGAGTAAAGCCGATGTAGTAAATGAGATTCATAGAAATGTTAGGGTGAATTTCCCCCGTAGAAATGTTATTACGAAAGATATAGATGATTTATGGCAAGCAGATTTAATTGACATGCAATCAGTTTCTAAGGAAAACAAAAACTTTAGATTTATTCTTACCGTTATTGATACTTTTTCGAAATACGCTTGGGCTTTTCCAATTAAGACTAAAAGTAAAGAGGACGTATGCTATAATTTTATGAAGCTCCTAAAAACACGTGCACCCAAAAACCTGCAAACCGACCATGGAAAAGAATTTTATAACGATAAGTTTAAAAAAATTATGAATTCTTATAATATCAATCATTACTCAACCTTTTCAACCAAGAAGGCTTCCATAGTTGAACGATTTATTAGAACTTTGAAATGTAAATTGTATAAAGCATTTAGTTTGAAGGGTAATTATAACTGGATAGACAATACTCTTAATAATGTTATTTACGAATATAATCACACTTATCATCGAACTATTGGTGAAATTCCAGCCAAAGTTAATAATAAAAGTAAAAAACGAATACTACAAAGATATCTTAGATTGGTAAGGAATGATAATGTAAAACCTAAGTTTAAAGTAGGTGATTATGTGCGTATAAGCAAGTACAAAGGTACATTTGAAAAAGGATATACTCCAAATTGGTCGACAGAAATTTTTAAAATTCGAAAATTACAGAAAACATTTCCAACCACTTACTTAATTGAAGACACAATTAGAGGTCAACCAATTTTAGGAGGATTTTATGCGCAAGAGCTACTAAAGACCAAAAATCCAAACATATATTTAGTCGAAAAAGTTTTAAGAAGGAAAGGAAATAAAGTTTTAGTAAAATGGCTAGGTTTGTCTTCTACTGAAAACAGTTGGATCGATAAGACAAACATATTGTAATAGACTTGCTGACCATTGTTTTTAACATTAAGAACAAATTAAAAAATGACGTATTTAATAAATATTTCAAGCGCGCTTAAACAGTCTTATGATGTGCATTGGTGAGAGTAGTCTTCTCAACTGGTTGATTAATAATTTACCTTTTGAATTACATTTACCCGGATACAATTATTGTGGTCCTGGTACAAATTTAATCAAAAAATTATCACGCGGAGTCAAAGGTATAAACAAATTAGACGAATATTGCAAAGAACACGATATTGCGTATCACAAATCTTCAAACTTAAAGGATCGACATAAGGCAGATTTAGTTTTGTTAAAAATGGCAAAAACACGAGAGATTGCTCCCGATGCAAATTTGGGAGAAAAGTTAGCGGCAAAGATAGTAAGCAAAGCTATGCAATCTAAAATTAAAACTGGAG
The DNA here is from genome assembly GCA_018248915.1 of Hesperia meskei straton. NCBI lineage: Eukaryota > Metazoa > Arthropoda > Insecta > Lepidoptera > Hesperiidae > Hesperia > Hesperia meskei. The sequence goes on along the minus strand of DWJQ01000212.1, from coordinate 4,016 downwards.
CTGGCCTAAATAATGGTAATAGTAATAAAATGTCTTCGAGGAAGTTGGGGAATGGGTTTAAAAATAACTTTAAAAATATAATTACTAAAACCAAAAGACGCGTGCAAAAATTGAAACCAAAATGCAAAAAAGCAGCAATTGAACTAGCTATAGCTGCTGCGAGAGAGCTAGTTGATAATTCTGTTATAAAACTTCCCCGTATTATTCCTGTACCAAAGACTGGCGGGGTATTACCTTTGATTCCGATATTTGCCGGATTATCGGCTACGGGAGCCTTAGCAGGTGGTGCAGCTGGTATACTTAAAACTATAAATGAAATCAAAATGGCAAAAAAACAATTTGCGGAATTGAAGAGACACAATGAAAAAATGGAAGCTCTTTGTATCGGAAATGGGTTACAGTTTAAGCCTCATAAAAATGGATTTGGCATTTTTGTATCTAAAGAAAAAAACTAGAATATAGGCTACCCAAACGCGCCTTAACTAACATTGACATTCTAAAGTATGGAAAAAATATTCCCTATTTTCGAGGTGTCTTTATGAGAGATGAGCTCCCAACACATCCTTTTAAAAAAGAATGTGGAGTTATAAATTTAGATATTTCCTCAAATCCTGGATCTCATTGGGTAGCCTATGTAAAATATAATAATTATGTTGAATATTTCGACAGTTATGGAAATCTTAAGCCTCCTCTGGAATTGATAAAATATTTAGGTCCAAAAGTTCATTATAATTATGATAACATACAGCGTGATCACCCTTTTAATTGTGGACATCTTTGTTTGATGTTTTTGGAGAATTTTTGGCGCAATCAAGACTTAAAATAAACAAGAGCTTCATAAATTGCTCAGTATACAAGCATGTCTATAACAGTTACCATCTCTGGAAATAAATCAGAATTGGATTCCTACTTTCAACCACCTTTGAGTTTATCAGGTAAATACGAATGCGGTTTATTGTATTTTTCAGTAATAAACTTAACATCAAAATATTCTCATGTTGACAGCAAGTTCCCATCTGTGATCAGAATCGAATGTGATCTTATATACGGTTCATATTGCAACGGATTACCTACTCATATTATTCACGAATTTGTATCTAAAACTGCTGCAGTTAATCAATACATAGAAATACCCCAGAACGTTATTTACTTCCCAGTGAATAAAAATAATATTACATCTATAACTATTAAAGTTTTGGATCAATTTGGCTACAGAATTAATTTCGAAGAACAATATATTGAAATTCGCCTTCATTTGAGGAAAGTACAATGATATTACACTATAAAAACCCTACAGGCTACATAAAGCATCCTATTACTTCTAAACTCTCTAAGGTGCAAAGACGTAAGAAAAAAGTTAAGACCTTGAGCAAAAATAATAAAGATTTTCTAAAGTCCTTAGGATTTAAACTATGAATATACTACAGATTAGTGACTTACCAAACTTCGATACTTCTATTGAAAGTTATGAAGTCCATTCTTATAATCCATATAATAATAGCTTTAGAGAAAACGATGAAATCAGAATTCCCATACACCAGCAAGACATATATGTATTACCATCAGCCAGTTCAATTTACATCGAAGGTCAAGCAAAGATGTTCAGCAAAGATGGAAACCAGATTAAAAAACCTGTTACGTTCAATAATAATCCTATTATGTTCTTGTTTCAAGACATAAGGTATGAAATAAATGGAATCGAGATAGATCGTATTAAAAATGCAGGTATAACGTCAACAATTAAATCATACATTTCAATGAATGAAGCAGAAAATAAAGTAGCGGCTTTGTGGGGTTGGGATATAGACGGATTTAAAAGTGAAAACGGTAATTTTAGTGCTACTGTACCTTTAAATAAGATTTTAGGGTTTGCAGAAGATTACACTAAAATTGTCATAAATTGTAAACATGAACTTATACTGAACAGAAGCAATTCTAACATAAATAGTATTATAGGAACTGAAGATGTTGCGCATTTTCAAATAGACATACAAAGAATACAATGGCGAGTGCCACACATAAAAGTATCAGATCGGGAACGACTGAAACTTCTTAAACATTTAGAAAGAGATAAACCTATACAGATGGCGTTTAGAAATTGGGATTTATATGAATACCCTTTACTTCCTACAGCAACCAAGCATTCCTGGTCTATTAAGACTGCGTCACAATTAGAGAAACATCGATATGTAATTTTTTGTTTACAAACAAACAGAAAAAATCAAAAAACGAAAGACTGTTCAGTGTTTGATCATTGTGGAGTTAGAAATGTGACATTGTTTTTGAATTCACAATATTACCCATACGAGCCCTTAAGTTTAAAGTTTTCCGAAAACAAATTTAATATATTATATGAAATGTATGTGAAATTTCGTCAGTCATACTACAACTGTCCCGCAGACCCGTTGCTTGATTTAAATAGCTTTAAGGAGAAGGCTCCGCTATTTGTGATAGATTGTTCACGACAAAACGACAGTCTAAAAACGGGACCCGTAGATGTTCGTTTGGAGATTGAATGTACAGCGGCAATACCAGAGAAGACATCTGGATATTGTTTAATTATTAACGATCAACTTGTAGAATATAAGCCTTTAAGTAATATAGTGCGCAAGTTGACATGACTGCTATCGTAGATGTCCAAGGTTTCAAAACAGAAGGAAACGAATTCATAGTGAAAGAAATTGCAATATTATGTAATAATAAAATACAGCGACTTTTAATTAAACCACCATTTCCTTTCTACAAATTGACTGTAAAAGAAAGAAAACAAGTAAATTGGATTCAACGTAACAGAAAGATATATTGGTGTGAGGGAGTAACACCTTATTTAAATTATCAAAATTTCATTACAGATAATATAAAGGATAAATGTATATACGTCAAAGGCTTAGAAAAAGTTTTATGGTTAAAATCCATCTTACAAAATGAGAATATAATTAATTTAGAAGATAAAGGTTGTCCTAGTTTGTTAAATCTGTATAATCAATATAAAGATTGTAAAGATTTGTATAGTTGTATTAATCATGACTCAGTATGTGCTTTGAAAAATGTTTTTTGTTTAAATAAATGGTGCTCTGATAATAACATTTGAAATATTTTGTCTTTTATTTTTATTTTATATGCCATAAAAACTGCCTCCCTAAAAATCTTTTCAAAAATGTTTATAAGAAATCAGCTTGGCTTTGCAGGTTCATTATACCATTGCAAGCGGCAAGATCAAGCCTCCACAAAACATGAGGGACATGTCTCAAAATGAATACAGACCCCGATATAGTTTATATGACTCATATAAAACGCGTTTATTGTCATTTAGCCATTATTGGGCAACGACTGGTTTAAGAGAAGCAGTGCTGAATGAAATGGCTGATGCAGGATTCTTTTATTTTGGCAATAGCATAAATGATACAGCTGCTTGTTTTTCCTGTGGAGGAGTTATTGGAGATTGGGAGATTTACGATGATCCATGGATGCAACACGCGTTACAGTATCCTCAATGTTTTTATTTGAACGCTGTGAAAGGGTCAGGTTATATAAATAAGTGTTTGAAAGAGTATGGTAAATCGCTGTGAGTTAAAAAGTGACGCAGAATTGAGAAGACATCTGCTTAGGTAAAAATGGAAATTAGAGCCGATAGAAAGTGATGTAGAAGCCCCAATAATATTGGGGCGAACTGCATCGCGAACGGATGTGAGTGATGCAGAAGCCCCAATAATATTGAGGCGAACTGCATCGCGAACCGATAGTAAATGATGCAGAAGCCCCAATAATATTGAGGCAAACTGCATCGTGAACCGATAGTAAATGATGCAGAAGCCCCAATAATATTGAGGCGAACTGCATCGTGAACCGATAGTAAATGATGTAGAAGCCCCAATAATATTGGGGCGAACTGCATCGCGAACGGATGTGAGTGATGCAGAAGCCCCAATATTACCCTACTATCCTTCCAAACGCATTCGCTTCACCATCTTACGCACTTTTACATACGCATGTATTAATTTTCGCTTCAATTAAAA
>DWJQ01000211.1:0-16690 GCA_018248915.1 Hesperia meskei straton | reverse complement strand
GGGTCATTTTTGATCGGTAGTTACACTTCTATGCATTTATTGTTCGCTGCCCGCAGCACAATAATATACAGTATACGTATGTACATAATATGAATAAAAATAATAATATTAATATTTATTTTGAATTTGAAAAGTTGTATTTTAATAAATTATATCGTACTTATTCTTATTTCACAGCTGTTTATACTTCTCAAAAGCCATATATTTCAACTCATCTCGACCCTTGTTCCATCTACCCTCGGTATGAGGGGAGTTGAACCAAGTGGACTTTTTGCGGTTAAGTCGATTTTTCACCGCAATATTTAACGTTTACCAACTCTTCATTATAGTCATTTGCAAGTATAAAGAATGGCCTATCGAATGGTATTTAAGAAACGATTTCTGTCTATTGTGTTTGGTGCATCAAACAAAATGTTAAAATTGTTTGAACTCCCCTCGGTCTCCCTAATCAAAAACAAAATTTAAAATGGCATAAAGAAACTTTTTCCCTGTGCTTCGTGCTGCATCCATAGTTTTCTGTCGGATAAGTTGCAAAACATAGTTTAGAGATATTTTCATATGAATAACTTTATATTATTACTATGATAGACTTTATTCACTACTATCATCTATCTGTTTGGACAAAACGAACTAATTTAAATTTTATATTGCTGCATATCTGCTACCGGGAAAGGATCCTTGAATTGACTTGACTAACGCTACAAATAAAAGTGTCAAATTCAAAGCCCGTCAGATGGTCTGTGATGACTGTGATGTGCTTTGTACTATACGATACTGTTATGCGTGGCGATTTTAATAGTAGGTAAAGCTGAAAATTAAGCCTCGTATTATCAACGTAATTTTCGCAACGCAATAATTTATAAACGTTTAAATATTTATAAACGTTTTCTCTAATTTAATGCTTTAATTAATATCTTCTTTTCTTATAACAATTACTGTGCAATAAATTTTCTCAGAATAATATCGTGTAATAGGTCTTTTGATTAATATAATTTTAATACTGTACGGTGATAGCGCCAAAGTCAGCTTTAGCCAATGCCTTACTTATATTAGAGATTAATTTAAAATTCCTGGCTACCTGGATTTTGTACCTACGTTCACTGTGATACCAGTGCTCACCATATAGATAACGTATACGTGTTAAAACAGAATATTGAATCACGCCTAATAACTTGGTAAAGTTCTGTAGCCATATTATCCTCTCTATCGTCTTAACGATTGCATAGAATTCCTCGCGATCATTAGGACACTACATTAAACAGGTAATAAAATAAGATATAAATAAAATAAATATATAGCATTCCCGTTTTCTATGACAATGCGGACAGCCAATGTAAGTTCAGAACAGAAAACTATGTGAAGAAAAATAACTAAAAGATGATCCTTCTTAAATAATAATGAAAGCTAACAGCCCATTAGATACTTAAAAATAACTACAACGTTATATCTGCGTTACAGTGGCCTTACATATTTGCAAAGATAATAAAAATATATAGCTCAATCCAGATAGCATCGTAGGATTTGGTTATGAATTTCATGACTTAATTTCAGTGCAAACGAAAATAAATTCAATATTCAAAGAGATAGACTACACAATTAATTTAGCTACTGTTAGGTGAGCGGGCTATGTGCGTGGGCTACTGTTGGCCACTTGCCAGGATTCACCTGCCGACCCTTGTATAACGACAAAGTCGAAATATTGTTTCAAAATGTACACTGATTACTGAACCGTATTGTCGAATACTGTATTATTGTTGAGTCAAAAAATAATTCCCACCACCGATTCCCACCATGTCAATATTTCCAGACTTCAAAATGATTGAGAACCTTTTATATTCTTGCATGAACAATGTGTACTTATTTTTTACATAAAAAGATGAATAAAATTGTAAGAATTTTATTAATATTATAATTTATAAAATTTTAAACGAAGCCAGGTTAAACAAAAATGTGAAGACACTCTAGATAGCGGTGCGAATTTTAATTAGGCATATATACGTCGTGCATGTTTTAAAAGGTTCACGGTTAAAAGGTTACAAGGTCTCGATTCAGAAGTTCAGATTAAGAACAGGGTTATCTAATAGCTAGCCTGGCAGATAAAAATCTTTTTTGGTAACAATTTGTACAAAAATAATGAGATTTCCTTGTTCTATTACATTAAAATACTTAGGTGCAGTCAATCGGGGTAACTTTGATACATCATCGCTGTATTTTCTTATTACAGAATATCTTTTTAAACAAAATGGCACTGATTGCCTTAAACAAAGCAGACATGAAGCCGTCACCAGTCATTTTAAAATCCGATAGCAGATGAAAGGTGCAAACCAATCTTCTTTACTGATGTAACAATTGTTACGATCGAATAACAGTTTAACGAGTAAAAGGACAACTATAAAATAAAATTTATCTTTGGAAAGGTACACCTTGCTGTGGTTATCATTCTGCATTAGTGGTGGTTGGTGGAGTGTCTTAACGAAGTCACAGAGTTTTAATTTTGTGATAAACTAACGAAGACATTCATGCGAATACGCTAACCCCCAAGTGTAATAGGACCTTCCCAAATGATTAATTGAAGCGAAGTTTTTGACACGTTCGTAGTTTTCCCAGCTGTCGAATCTGTAACAATTCGTACAATATACCAACAAAGTTAAGATACGTAATAAAGTGTATAACACTTTTGAAGAAATTAAGGTAGCAAACGAGCACGGAACACCACCATTCCTCTGGCACCCGTGACAATCGTGGCAGACCTAGAAAGATTCAGTTTAGGGAGTAGGATGGTCAGTCCAAGTAGCTGATGGTTTTAAAATATTAGTTGGTCAGTTTGTTAATAAGTGACATTAACATTACGATCCGACATTAACTTTATAAAATAAGCCTGTATTCGTCATCGGGGACAAGGCTACTACGCAGCGAGGGTAGCCCTGTCTTTCAGCACCTATTGACGAAGTTTGTGTGACTTCATAAAAAGTTTCACGTTTCTTTGTGGAGATTGATAGTGATCTTGACAGACATGTCGTGTGCAACACAGGAACGTGAAGTCTGCAGACGAACAATAAAATTTGGTTGCCAACGATGGCCACTCAGCGTGGTCGTGCCAAACACACTAATATTTATTGTCTAGTACTGTTTCCAAATAGATACGCTATGGAACTCGTCTGGGCCTTGATGCAGTGCCATAAGAGAATAATCGAAATGATAGTGTTGCTTAGCAGAATTTATAGAAACACTTAAACAATGTATTGACCTGCGCTGATCCGAAGCACAATTTCTGTCAAAATAAAAATTAACTGCAATATACGGAATATACATAATTGCCACAACTTTCCTCAGCATAATTTTCCAACCCGAGATCCCTGGACTATTGGTGGTAGGCACGCACAGACAATAAAATTGCTACCGCGTAATAATATGTACATATAAGGATCTTTTTCGTTTGCCTTCCCTGTAAGGCGCTGTCTCTGTCACCCACACGTCATCCACGCACCAAAAAATCGTTGTGTCTTATACCGCGAAATGTTTCACACAAAGGTTTCATACTATTAATTTGTTTTAACTTATTAAACGTCAAAAATTTACCTGTGATTGCTTTCATCGGCCATTTCGTCAGTGTGCGTGCAAAAATCGCTGTTTTTTGGTCGTTTTCGGTTGTCTACGCAGTTTTTATAGTTATAATAAAAGATGTGTAAAATTTAGATTAAGATATTTTTCCTTGTTAATATCAGTTACATTGAAGTGAGCCTTGATCAAAAGACGTAAATACATGAGCTGATACATTTTGGAAAGTGTTCGTAGCAGTTATCCTATCCTACTAATGTTATAAATGCGAAAGTTTGTATGGATGTATGTGAGTGAGTGAGTGTGTGTGTGGGTTTGTTACTCTTTCACACAAAAACTACTGAACGGATTTTCATGAAACTTTGCAGTAATATAGCTTAGAAATCGGAATAACATAATTTGTTAACATTTATAGAGATTTTTGAAGGGACTGGTTTCCCGAAGCGAAGCGAGGTTGGATTTACTAGTGTGAAATAATTCTCCCATCCTCATTCCTCCATCAAAAAAACCCGACTTATGACGAGTAACGTCCCTTACTTCCACCGATACGCTTAGATGAGAAGTTTTTTTATTATGTAATTTTATATTGATTTAAAAATACGCTGAGAAGTTTGTTTGACAGTAGGCCCAAAAAAATTACATGCTGGAATAGCTAGCCTGCGTCGGTTATTCCGCCTGTGTTTGACGTGGAAGTTTTCAAGAGGAGAGTGAATAGGCTTTTATAAGTTAGAGCGTTCAAAATTTTGGGCTTCATGTCCGCTTACCATCAAGTGGAATTATTATACAGATCAGAAAGGCCCCCTGCTACTAGTACTACGACCGCACTTACCTACTAAAGAAAAAAACAAAGTCTGCTGATGCCATTTACTACGAAAACTCAGGATTGACCTAATTCAGGAACTAATGGCAAAACATCTGCACGCTGTCAAGTACCTAATATTAATACACTCAATAAAAGAAATACTTGCAACAGTTGCAACGTCATCACTTACCACCTACATTTTTTATCAATCGACAAGGCAGTGTTAAAATCAATGTTAAAAAAAGACACGGAAGTTTTAATGCGGATATATAAATATTGGTAGATAATAAAAAATTGTGCGTAAGTAACATCGAAATGTTGTAATGTAGTTAGTTACACAATCGTGTTTATCGTGACGTGCAGCGGCCGAATACATGCGCGATGAAAATACCTCTGGCCTTCTTCACGAAATATTTCCCCGGAATAACAGACAATGTCTTTTTTCCGGACATTCTGCATTATTTTACTTTCTAGTATCACTTTTATGGCCGACATTTCCCAGTGTAGGTACAGTAAAATTAAATGTTTCATACGAGAAATATTAGGTAATTTTCTGCAGTTGGTGGCACAATACCTTAATATTTATTATTCACTGCAGAATGATATTGATCAATCAATGATATTGAACAACAGGACAACAAATTTGATATATTAAATAATGCGTTATTAACTATAATGACGCAAAACCAAGAAATTCAAAAATCGATAAGCCAATTAACAAATCAATACGGAGAGTTGCAAATAGAAATAAAAGAACTAAAACAAGAAAATATCGAATACAAACAACGTCTATGTGAACTAGTAAACAAGCTGGAGTTACAGGAAAGGCAGTCGTGTAATACTACGATTGAAATGCGTAATATACCTAAAATACCAAAACCACAAAAAAGGGAATTAGCGTGCATCATCAAGAACATTAGCACAGAGATTGGTTTGAACCCACCTATCCAAGAAACGGATATTAGAGATATCTATCAAAGGAAATCGGAAGTAGTTGTAGTCGATTTCTCCTCAAATATACGGAAAGAAGAAATGCTCACCTACTTTAAAAAGTACAATAAAAATAAACGAGAAAATAAAGAACCTCAACTAAACACAGAACAAATTAAGGTCGAGGGGCCGCAACGTCCAATCTATATTTCGGAGTGCCTTACCACTAAAACCAGACGCATCCACTACTTGGCGCGAGAATACGTCAGATCTAAAAAGCTAGCAGCTACATGGTCAGCTCATGGAAGAGTTTACGTAAAAAAAGAAGATAACTCCAACCCAATCAGGATTGAGGAAGAAGAGCATTTACATAGTTTGATTTTGTGACTAGCCCTAACAAGAATTCAACTAGTCAATATTGTACTCTCGGTTATAATATATCAGTTGTTTTTGTTAAATCTTTTTACCACACACTATAGCTTGTTTTCTAAATGTATAAGTAACTTAGTAACGTATAGATATGAAATAATATATAGTACTCTAACAAAAACTCAATATTACACATACACATACACTATACACTCTTTCATTACTGCACTTCAGACTTATTTACACAACCACATATCACACACTCATACTACCATTCATATTATCATTATACGGCAAATAAATCACGCAAACTTTTATACCTCGGTGTCTTTAATTAATAACATTTATGCTACTATCCTGCCAGATCTCAAACTATTGTATTATTCTAAAATCAAACAGTCACGATGTAATATCCGTGACTATTTTAGAATTATCACCATAATAAGCTAGTTACAAGATGGATATTGATTCTATTAACTCAGATCTGGACGCAGTAGTAGTAGCAAAACATGTCACTTGCGATATCGATAACGTAAAAAAACACATAAGTTGCAACAACCGTACTCTAAATGTAATAACTCAAAACATTCGAAGTATTAACTGTAACATGGATAATTTCATAACACTCCTTGATAGATCACAAATTTCATGGGATATTATGGTTCTCTCAGAGTGTTGGTTAACTTCATCAAAATACATACCTTACCTCGATAACTACGCCTCAGTCACCACAACGACTCATAACACCCAGAACGAGGGAGTAGTCGTTTATTATAAAAACGAACTAAAAGTCCGCCACGAAGAACCACCAATCCAAGATGCCAACTGTATTCTTATAAAAGTCAACAAAAATATATGTATTATTAGTTTGTATCGCCCTCCAAGCCAATTAAATATCAATAACTTTGTAACTTCCATAGATAGTTTACTATTAACATTAAAGAGCTATCAAAATATAATATTATGTGGGGATGTCAATATCGACATAAGCCCATACACCAATGATAAACGTTCAAACGATTATCTAAATATGTTAGCTAGTCATGGCATTCTCCCTGGACACACAATTCCAACACACGGTCGAACCTGTCTGGATCATATTATGATTAAAACCAAATTAAATCCCATTTGTATCATTATCGAAACTTCTATTACCGATCACGAGAGTGTCGCAATAAGCATTAACCATAATAAAAATATCAATAACTCTGAAAATAATAAAACACAATTAGACTACATTGGCTTGGACGGAACTTTACAAAACATAAACTTTCAGCAGGTTCAAAACTATACCGACACTAACACAGCAGCAAATCTTCTAGTGGAGTTGTTATCAACGGCTATTAAAAATAATACCAAAACTGTTAAACTACCAAATAGAAAGAGGACAACCAAACCTTGGATCACAAAAGGTCTTTTACGTTGTCTAAGACACCGTGACAAGCTGTATAAAAAAGTAAAAAAGGACTCTGGGAACGACGAATTAAAACTTATATATAAACGATACCGCAATTACTGCAATTTTATCCTAAAGAAAGCAAAACGTGCGTATGAGAAACAAGAAATAGACCAAACTAAAGGGAATAAGAAACGACTCTGGGAAGTTATTAAAAAAATTAGTGGGCTAAATAGATCCCCAGATCACTCATGTAGTTTAATGTCAACCAATAAACCAATAGAAAGCCTCAATGCGGTTAACAAGTTTTTTGCGTGTATTGGTAAAAATTTAGCTGAAAAAATACAAAGCGACGATAAAATTACCCCTATTCCTACTAACGAAAACACTCCCACCATGCTTAATTCCTTTCTAATGAAACCGACGGACGAAAATGAAATTATTCAAATTATCAATTCATTAAATACCAATTCAGCAGTAGGAGTAGACCAAATTAGTGCGAAAATAATAAAAAGATATATACACCTGCTCATTAAACCAATCACCCATGTGTGCACGTTATCAATGACAGAAGGAGTTTTCCCGGAAGTATTTAAAATCGCGCTCCTAAAGCCAATACATAAGATGGGGGATAGAGATTGTGTCAACAACTACCGGCCTATTTCTATCTTGCCCACGCTATCAAAAGTACTAGAAAGGATAGTTAATAATCGACTAATAAACTATTTAGAATCGAACCATCTACTCGCACCCTCACAATTTGGATTCCGTCGAGGTAGGTCAACGAATGATGCAGTTCACGAATTAGTTAACTCAATAATTACAAACCTAGATAAAGGTAACAAATGCCTTACAGTATTTCTGGATCTCGCGAAAGCTTTTGACACAGTCTCTATCCCACACCTACTAAATAAATTAGAAAGAACAGGAGTAAGAGGACTACCGCTAAAACTCATCGGTGACTACCTAACAAATAGAAAGCAAAGAGTGAAGATTGGACGGCTGATGAGTGACGAACAAACCATGGAGTTCGGGCTTCCCCAAGGTAGCATAATCTCGCCAACACTATTCTTGGTGTATATAAATGACTTGTGCCAGCTCAAACTCTGCGGTGGAAAAGTTATAACGTTCGCTGACGATACGGCTCTCTTTTTCACGGGAAAAAGCTGGGAAGAATGTTACCAGATAGCACAGAAAGGATTTCAGCATGTCAGAAATTGGTTACAAAGTAACTTATTAACTTTAAATATAACAAAAACTAATTATATACCTTTTGGCCTTAAAAGTAACCTTCTCCCACCGATTTCACTAGTAATAACAGTTCACATATGCGATTCTAGCAAGACAACATGTGCTTGCCCGAAGCTTGATAGGGTAGACAACACTAAATACCTGGGAGTCATTATTGACCAAAGACTAAGCTTCAAACAACACATCGAGTCATTAGTGACAAGATTACGTAAACTTACCTATATATTCAGGTCCCTCCGACAGGTATCCGACCTCAATATCATAAAAACGGTCTACTTCGCTCTATGCAAGTCGATTATAGACTACTGCATCACATCGTGGGGTGGAGCAGCTAAATCCTTTATGATAGAAGTTGAGCGAGCTCAAAGATGTATCTTGAAGGTGGGAGCCGGTCTTCCTTTCCGTCATCCGACTGCTGATCTTTATAGGCTGTGGGGAGTGTTAACCGTCCGACAAACGTTTGTCCTACAAACAATTCTCAAAAAACATGCACAACTGAACTACGACCCACAGCTTTTCAAAGATAAGCGTAGAAAGAAAAGGGTTTGCCTACCATCAGTATACAACACAGCTGCATCCCGTCATTTCTTTTGTTACCAAGGTAACTTTTTATATAATCAACTCAACGGAACCTTAAATATATATCCCTTGCCCACTTACAGTTGCAAACAAGCAGTTGTAAACTACCTAAAAACATTAAACTACGACGAAACAGAAAACCTCCTTCAGTCCAACCTTTAAAATCTAACCTCGTCAATAAGTTAAAAATCGTCTTTCCCTACTACCCCATTAAGGCCGTAAAAGCAAATAACATAAAACATACAGACACATACACATAATTATATACCCCACTCACCTATGTACACAAGCACCCACATACACACCACTGCACACTTACAAAACACGCACACACACAAACACACACACACACACACACACACACACACACACACACACACACACACAGTATAGAAATAAAATAAAAGACACGGTTACCTTAAATCTGTCCGCGGGAGGGCTCTGGTGACCTGTAACTCAGGTTCTTCGGATACCTACTTCAGGCACCAAGCTCTCACAAAGTAGATCTTTTGGTATAAATTCTTTGTTGTATTTGTAAGATCATGCTGTGAGAGCAAATAAAGTACTTATTATTATTATTATTGTTGTAGTTACGTTTTATTTAAATGAAGCAACTTTATCCCGTCTTATCTACGACTAGGGTTTTACTCTACACTCACAATAGGACAATCCACCCGCGTTTCGTTATCAAATCTTCCATTACCAACGTATTACCCTCAAGGCCTTCCTATATCCAAATTAAACGATCTCACGATAGCGTCCCATTCACCCGGCTCGCTATTCAAACGCTCTCTTTGTTCTCAGATACCATTATAAATTTGATCGTACCCTTTTTTCCATCGATGATGGGCAGCGGTGATGGCTATAAATTAGATCTGTGATCTGACAGACTATAAATCCTTGTATTGGTTTCATAAATAACATCCTGTAGTTGGTATACTTGTAATATATTATGCTCACGGATGCGAGAATCGAGCTTGTATTAGTTTTTGATATAATAATAATTTAATATAATGGAATATATTTCAGAAAATCTAATAGTGGGGTTATATAGATAGGGGTAATTAAATCCTTAAAATATTTTTACTTTTTGGTTTGTTTTGTTATACCTAATTGAGTTGCGGAAACACCAGTTTAAAGCGTAAACCGTAGTTCTTATTTGGGTTTATGTGTATTGTGTATATATGTATGTTTATCTTCTGATCTTCATATTATCTTGTCACAATTCGACAAATGAGGTTGGCAGCATCTTATTTATAAGTCCCATTTAGTACAGTATCAGCCTCTAGATATTAACGACTCGTATAGCGCAATGGTTAGCACACCGGATCGCTGTTCTAAGACTCCTGGGTTCGATTCCCAGCGAGACAGAGATTTGAATAATGAGTTTTTATCTCTATCTGGGTGTGTGTGTTCTTATATTGTGGGTTGTTCATGGCCCAAAAAGTTAAGATTTTTCCGTCGCGACATATGCTACTAGGCTGTGTCAATGAAACTTCTTGATAATTTTTGTAAAAACTTTAGTTAACAACAACTCTTGTTATTGGTTAATAGAAATTAGTAATACATTGTAATAGCGGCTTAGACGGTAATAATAAGATTGACGCCAGCTAAGTGTCACAGTTAAGTGTACAAGTTAAGTGTCAGTATGAACTTCGTTCCAAGCGAGTGTTCCACGACACTCATGCATATTATATTTATTTATTGTTATGTTGTAATGTTTTTATAGACCATAGTGAATTTCAATAAAGTTAATCAATAGATAGATGTATACCTTACCTAGTGCAATTTTAACGCCTGACGTGAAAGCTCAGGTTGCGCTTAAAGGATATTATACAGTAGGTGAATACGTCAATGACAAAAACGCCTGAGAATAATAGCTCGCAACCGGCTACGTGTAGGTAACTTTCACTATAATTAAGTGCTTTGTTTAATGCTAAGGACTTTCTTTTCCTTATGCTTTAGCACTTATTAAAAATCGATACATGTGCGGAGGTATTTATAGGGCAAGTAAAAGCCAAAGTGATTATTTTTAGTTCTTTTCTGTCAATATATTTTACGCGCATCACGAAAAAACTGTTGAATATTTCATGTGGCTTTCACAATTATTATGGCAGAGGAGTGATTTAAAAACCTATGCATGATTCGTCTTCATGTGACGCTTAAAAACTATACTTAAATATTAGCATTAGTGTTCTTAAAGTTTCCCGAAACAAAATGTGAGCGTTCCTTGTGGTTAATAAACGGAATGTAACAAAGGTTCCCTCGGGCATAGCCGCAAGAGTCCTGTTATGCGGCAAGAGACGTCGCATTTTGATACTCACGGAGAGGGGATAAATCGCTACATACATACATTATGCATTTGCGCACTCTCGCCCGGAATAACTGTTTAGATCACAGATTTAAAGTATAGTTTGTCGAGATCAAATTAAATGCGCATAGAATAAAAAAGTCGAAATATTCTGAATGATATGATGATGATGTCTTTTTGCCTTAAGACACCTTCTCTTTTCGTTTACAAAATATCACCCAGCTTCCTAAATAATTAGCTAGAGTGTCAAGGAAATAAATAAGATAATTTTGTTCCAATATGTGCGTTGAAGGAAATCCTCATATTGCCATTTCTTAATCAACGTGTAGAGGGTGATATCCGACCTTGAGTTAAATCTTTCTTGCTCGTGGTGCACCCAGCTAGATAAATGGCATCAGACCGTTGTTACTATAAGACGGTGTCGGGATCCATATCACCCAGTTCAAAGTCACCTGATGGTCACCGGTCACCGTCCACAGTTCGATTTTCACGTCATTTTCTACCGCGTACGTGTAAACTGTGGAACGAACTTCATCCCTCAGTATTCCCACAGTGCTATGACATGGGGTCCTTCAAGAAGCGGGTCTATCGCTTCCTTCGAGGCCGGCAACGCGTTGGTGGTGCCCCTGGTGTTGCCAATGTCCATGGGCGACGGTGATCACTTACCATCAGGTGACCCGTCTGCTCGTTTGCTTGCTTAGGCTATAAAAAAAAAAGAAATTCCACCTTATAGTAAGTTGTCTCCGTCACTCATGCATTTCATTAACATCTAAGGCCGTATTATTGAACGCGACTTAAAGTTACTCCAGGTTTAAATTTTTTGTCCCTGTCATGTGATTCTCTAAAGTAAAAAATTAGAAAAAGACAAATATTTAAACTCGGAGTAACTTTAAGCCAATAAGGTATAATTGATGGTCTGTCGGAAAGAGGAAAGGAAGGTAATACTGGCTTTAATAATAAACTCTTGGCAATTATTGGTTTTGGCTATTTTAGCTTAATTGTTACTTAACCTATAAGTTACATTTTTAAAGCAATACTCACTCCGTCTGGACCTGTAGATGGCACGACAGTTACTAAGGATCTTGATATTACCCAAATTATAATAAAAACGGCTGGGGCACCTATAAACAGAAATAGATTTTAATATCTTAAAAGTATATTCTGAATTTTGAAATGTTAATGGTGAAATAATATAAAGAATATCAAATGATTAAGCTGAATGAAATGTGTAGATGAAAATAAGAAAGTAGAAGATTATCAACTTAGTTCGATTGTTAAGTCATATTTACAAAAGTTTTGTACAAAGGTACTTTTATCACAATTCATACAAATGGTCAAAATTCGAATTAAATCTGAAGAAAATAACATTAAAATAAAATATAAGAAAGAAGTAAAGAGAATTTAGGAACTATGTTCATATAAGCGAGCAATTGGCAAGCGATCAAAGTTAAGTTACACTTTATAAAGATCGAAAACACGTGGAACAGAGTTTCTTTTCGAAGAAGTTATGAAAGTGTTTTGTAACGTTATTTAAAAGCTTGGTAGCAATTTCAAGCGGAGCAACACTTGCAGTTTACAAGTTATGATTAAATAAAATTTATGCAAATAACAAATGACATTAATTTGCATGAAAATACACTTACAATAATGTAATTTTATAAAAATCAGCATTGTTTATTATGGATTACATAAACTGTACAACCGTATTTATGAGGAAGATAATTTTTAAGTTAAAACTCTTAAAGCACCCACAGCTATCGGCCATGATGAAAGAACCACGAATTACATCAGTCATAAGTTAAGCAATTGCAGGCGCGATTAATAGTGATGATAACACTTAAATGTGCGCGCTTTGATGTTTTGTGTTTGGAGGAGACATTTCCTATAATGATTTAACGACCTCTATTAAAAATAAAACAAAATCTTTATTGACACACTCACCCCAACCTATAGTTGTGTACACCTTAAGCTTGATATTCTCTGCTGTGAAAGTTTCCACGACTAGCATATAGAGGTACAGACCTAGAAATATGTATATGTAACGTGAATATTGGTGTTATAAAAAATGATGCAGCATTATCAATTCGTTATTGACTATAATGAATAAAATCTTCTCACAGATCAGAGTCAGACATTTACTTGTGTTGATTTTATTTCGCCAACAAAAACCAGTAGACGATGTTTTCCTTCACCGAAGTGATAATTGAATTCTGTTCTAATATGTACATAGGGGGGAAATGAGGTAAAACTGGTCACCGTTTAGTAATTGTCCGCTAGAAATTTCAATGCTTTATAATAAGAAAAATGAATATGAAAACTAAATAATTGCTACGTGATTCTGTAAACATCACAGAGGTAGTACTATCATACAATTGTTGTTATAAAGTATTGAAATTTCACGTAGCCAATTACTAAACGGTGGCCAATTGCTACTCAGTTTATGGACTCCACTGGCTAGTTTATATAAAAACAAAATAGATTTATCAATACGGAAGCTAAATAAGGGAGCAAAACAAATTAAGAGGAAGTTCAAAATATGAAAGAATCCATTTTTTTCCTTATGAATTAAAAAGAAACCGAAATTGATAAATCTAGATACACTTTAATTTCTGCCTGACAACGCGAGCTGAAATATAAACAAATCTGCAACTTTGAACAAATTAAACAAATTATTTGTAAAACGATGTAATTGGAAAAAGTACCTTGTAGATATTTTAGAAATTTTAAAGTGGACTGATGTCTGCTAATCCGATTAGTATTGGCAAGTCAGTTTGAACAATTGAAGGTGTAATTAAATCTTTTCAAATAGAACAATGTTCTAATTTTATTATGATAAAATTTAAAATTTTAATTTACATTGTTAATAGGGCTGTCTTTTTATTTATAGAAAAGTACGTAAATTACTGATAACTTAAATGAATTCGAGGAATATGCTAATCAAATGCACCTAGTCAAGTTTTATAATAATCCACAATTAGCACGAATATATTTTTTTACCTATAACAACTTACCTTCAACTAGCATCCAGAAGAAATTAGTGAGGTAGAAATAATGCATACAGATTACGAGAATCATGCATGATGTCTGGTCCTGCTGCGACTCTTCGGACCAGTTCTAGAAACATATAGAATT
The DNA here is from genome assembly GCA_018248915.1 of Hesperia meskei straton. Taxonomy (NCBI): domain Eukaryota; kingdom Metazoa; phylum Arthropoda; class Insecta; order Lepidoptera; family Hesperiidae; genus Hesperia; species Hesperia meskei. Next base: position 2,362 of record DWJQ01000211.1, on the reverse strand, counting down.
ATTAAGGTTGTTTTAAAATCTTTCATTTAATGGAAAGACAATTAAAAAATCTCTTAACTTTTAATCGACTTAGTAAGTGTGCAAAATCTTAGAAAGTGCGATTACACTTTGCACTTTGCAGTGCACTTTGCCATAACAACAACGCTTTTAACGCGAAGGCGGCGAAGGCGATGACGGTTGGTTAATGCCAGTAGTAAAATCGATATTAATATAAAACTATTTAAGAATGTATGCATGTTAAGTTATTATAATACCAAGTAGTTAGTAAGTAGTATTCATGTTTTTTGAACAACTTTCAAAGTGGCCTCTCAAATTATTCAATGAAAAAGAGTAATCAAAAGCTCTGTCACCTTTTAAAACTTCGTACATTAATTAAAAAAATATTTTGATTTGTTCTATTTCGATTGTTACTAATTGTTCTTGTTACTGAAAAATAGGAACTAGGTAAATAAAATTACAATTGCAAACGACATCTTCTCGAATTCGGTCTTGCAAACGACATTATCTGTAAGAATTTAGTAAGGATTTGTTTTACATAAATAACCGAGGAACGAGCATACGAGTGTGGAAATCCCTGGCGCTCGAGGACATAAGCACACATAAGTAAAACTAAAGGAGGAAACAATGGCGATTTCAAAAGGAGCGGGTACCCGCATTATTTCTGGATCTCCGACGCTCCGTCCCCTGTACGTAAAATAAAATTTTAGGGTCAATTTTAGAAATAGAGTAGCTTCCCAGGGTGGTTAACAACCCTGTATGTACTTGAGCTTCGATGGTTTACCAACCTGAAACCAACTTGAATATCAATGGGAGTAAAAAGGATGGTAGTGTACAGGAGTAGAGGCGGAGAGAGTTATGTAGGGTATTTTGCCTTAGAGGAATAAGGATATGTATACAAATTTTTACAGTCGTATCGTAATAGGTATTACTCATTTTATAAATATATCTGTAATAGTGTACTCACCTGTAAAGCTAAGTTCAACATCCAACTGCAAGCAGACAGTATGTAAGTGGACATAAGATTTGTGTGTATCGTGTTTCTAAGACATCTGAGATCTCTGAAAAAATAAGGAAGACATTCAAGTGGTATGTTATCAATTACAGAGTAAGCGGGACCTAAGCTTCATATTTTGAAATTGTCAGAAGAGGACCGATAATACTAATTAAGAAGTTCCTTCGTCCGAATACGAACGTATACTAGTATTAAAAATATGTAATACCTATAAATCTCTTTCTTGTAGATTTTATGACTAAAATGATCGAAATTAAAATGTAATTTTGGTGCTTCACCTTGTTCGTTTGTTAACAGTAGGTATAACTGTTGTTATTTTGATAAGTATAATATCGTCGTTAATACGAACAATAAGAACATTTATTTAAGAATTAAGTTTGCAAATATTTGTTATCAACTACCGAATACGGTAGACGTTATCCTGCGACGTATAGTAAGTATTTGTGTCTCGAATTCCAAGCGCCGTATTAAGATGAAGCATGCATCAGTTGTCAAGTAAGACCCACAACTGCAAAAAACGCTTCAAATTTCATTTACTAGATTATAATTTACTAGATAAAAGGGTTTTTTTTACGGAAATGAGATATTTTTTCGCGAAGAAGACCAAAATAATCTGTTACTTTTAAACCTTTAACTACATATTTCCATATCTAAAAATGTGTCGATATTTTGATCCGTTATGACGTGAATAAAATTGATACTCGATAATTTTCGTGAACTACAATTAGTGTTCATATTATAGAAAGGAAATATAACAATTCATAGAATTTAAAGAAACGTTCTGAATTACTTTGAGATTTAAATCGCAAACAGGCACTATAAATCCGTTGCAAAATATAACTTTCTACATTTAAACAAAACAAATTACGTCGCTGTTTCTGCGTATCAGTCAACTCCGTCTTTTATCATTATCATTCATTTAAGACAATAGATCTGTCCTAATTTGTAAAACTTGGTGAATAAACTTTGTTTGAGGCGTAAGTTGGAGATTAACAGAGATAACGGCGGCTTCCAAATATGCTCACACAACTAAATTAAATATTTCCACTTGAAGGTTTCCAAAGTAGTGGAATTCTGCCAAAATTAATTTCAAGCATATTAAGGAAGTTTTCTAATAATAACGATTTTTATTTCATTCTGTTAATTGCCTTAAAAACAATTAGCATAATTTTTATTGAGAAATACATATGAAAAAAAATTAAGGTTTTACTCATAGATGTAGCATACACTGACGTTTAGATAGATTGGAAATGCGAAAGAGCAAAACATATATTATGATACACGTATGGCAGAGCGAGATAGATAGACGAAACCAATTTTTAGACGGCATAGCGGGCTTAGCGGGCACCT
>DWJQ01000210.1:0-16736 GCA_018248915.1 Hesperia meskei straton | reverse complement strand
CTATAAAAGTTGTCTTTTGCAAGCCAAAGTTAAATTTGACAGGTGTCTGAAAAAGAAACCTGTATAAACGTATTAAAAAACAAAATAAAAGGTTTAAAGTCTTAATTTTTCTACCTTGGCATTTTTTTTTAGCATAAAATGTATAAAGTTGGCATATTTTGGCATATTTTCAACACCGATCTAGCATATTCTGTAGTTACTGCGGTGGCAACACTGGATACAAGCCTATAGTGTTCTGTGATACAAGCACAAACTATTTTGTGCCACGTACTGACTGATCGAAATAAAAAATAATTTCTGACAATAACCGTGTATTAAAAACACGTGCAAAAATACAAAATATATATTTTAATTAAACCAGTTAAAATATATATCTATTATTACTAAGGCAGAAATATGGTTCTTGTAATGGATATCGCATTTTCTACATAAGCCACCTGAATCCTGGTAACATTCCAAAAACAAACTCGTTCGTGTATGCTGTGTCGTGGTCGTGTGAGTGATGATGAACTTGTGAACCGGCGTTGCAGTTGGCGTTTTCGTGCGTTTAGATTTTTTGTGTTAGTTCTTTGTTACTTTTCTATGTCCCAAATGAAATAACCAAGCCCGAACAGTGTTGGTTTCGTTAAATTTTTGTTTTCCGTAGTGTAGTTCGTTCAATAAAAGAACAATGATAAAAAACGAAATGAGCGTAGAGAATGGCGGCGGCGACGCCAATTCCAATGTGTCACCGACCAAACTTATGGTCAACTATATTCCCGAGCTGATGACGAGGGATATGATGTACGCTCTTTTCTCGGCGATGGGGAAAATCGAGAGCTGCAAGCTGATCGCCAACCGGGGCTACGGGTTCGTCGAGTACGAGAAACACGAGGATGCCGAAAAGGCGCGCGTCGCCTTCAACGGCCTGCTGATGCAGGGCAAGACTCTCAAAGTGTCGTTCGCCCTCCTCAATCCAGAGAACAAAGTCAGCCACAAGCCCGATACCGAATCGAATCTCTACATAAGCAATCTACCTCCCGACATGACGTTGGAACGTCTCAACAGTGTATTCGGTCAGTTCGGCCACATAACTAACAGTCGGGTGTCGCAGGGGATCGGCTTCGTGTGTTACGAGACGCGGCAGCAAGCCGAGGACGCCATAACCCACATGAATGGCCAGACGCCGATACCGGGCGCGGGCGCGATCGTGGTGAAGTTCGCCAACAAGCCCAACTCTAACAAGAACCCGCCGCGGCCATCGCAGAGGAACAGCGTGGCGGCGGCGCCCCTGGCGTACAACGGCGCGCCGATGTTCAACGGGACGACGCCCGCCTTCAACGGGACCAACCTGAGCGCGGCGTTCGGCGCGCGGCCCACGGCCTTCGCGCCCGGCTTCCCCCAGGCATCCCCGCCGCCGCTGCTGCCGTCTCCCGGTAAAGCTCTACCGTTTATCAACAAGGGTCAACAACGTTTTAATCCCATGGCCGCCACCAATCACACGCCAATACCGTTGCTAGGTGCCCCCGCGAGCCCCGTGCCGCTCCTGGGCGCGCCCGCCGCCCCGCACCAGACCACAGTGTACGTATACAACATCGGCGAGGACACGGAGGAGCTGGCGCTCTGGCAGATCTTCGGTCCCTACGGCGCCATCGACTCCATCAAGGTGATCAAGGACCCAGAGACGAAGAAAAATAAAGGGTTTGCATTTGTTAACATGCGCGAGTATGACGAGGCTGCGATGGCCATTCAGGCCCTCAACGGCTACACGCTCAACGGGCAGGTTCTATCGGTTAGCTTTAAGACTCAGAAGAGAAGTAATTAGGAATTTACGGACGTTTCCGACGCCGTCTCGTTGTGATGGTTCCGAGGCCGAAAGCTTAAAAAGATTTCATTCCAATCTCAGAATATTTTTGTAGTCGAGACGCGAGATCCTCTATGTGCATTTCAGATTAGTCTCTAAGTATTTTTGTAAGATTTAAATAGTTTTATACTGGTGAGAGCGCCACATGACTACCTGTGAGTTGTTGGCTTGACAGTATCCTATATGTGTACTTTTTATCGTATGATATGGTATTATATTATGTGACTATGTATGGACCTGTCGCACTATGTATTGCCCGGGCAGCCAGGGTCCGCCTGCCTGCCCCCCTGCGCTGCCCACACCCTCCAGGTATTTTATTTTGTGTAAAGCAACCATTGTATGTTTTTTTATCTTTAATAAATTTCATGTTTAAATAGAGTGTATTGTATATTCTCTTTATTTTTTTTCTATATACGCTCCCCTACCTCTCCTTATTTTCTTACATAATATAAGTAATCCATAATAAGTAATATATTTGTGGCAGTAGTGTTAACATGTACATAATAATATTTACTAGTGTGTATGTCAGTTTGCAGGCCGCTGTTTAAAAGCTTATATTGCATGTTGTGTAGTAGAGAGCAGGAATGTTTCTTTTATTTGTTTATGTTCAAGTTTATGGTCCCCGATATTATATTATTTTTGGTTACTAGTCTTTTAGATGTTTAATGATTTGTGCAATATAAAGTCAGGCCTGCAAGTTTTGGTAATCTCATGTTTCGGGTTGTTAAATTATTTTTTCCTGCCTCGAGGCCGTCGCGACGTTTCGATGTAAGCTTTAATATTCATAACCATAAGGCTTCCACTCGATTTACATTCGGTGACGTACGTGTAGGTGTAAAAAAATGCCACATGGAACGTAAATGTTAATTAGAAGAGTATTATCTGCGTCCGTGAAACAGGAAGCTGATAAGATAATGTTTAATACACAGTGGTCCAAAATACTGATGTAACTCGAACGTAATGTGATGCTACAGGGCATGGGTCCATTTTGGAACCAGACTGAAGTTATCTTCTGATGTTTTGGTGAGTAATGTGATGTTTTAAGTTAATTGGTATTCTCAATCAAGATGTGAAGATACTTGAAGATCGTTGTATAGTTTTATAAATGTGGAAAGAACACTGAAACCAATTTGCTATCGCATAATCCAGTGCCCATAAATCGTTAAATTTTATGCGGTTTTCTTACGATAACGTCGCTCGGTGGTAGCCGCTGCGTCGTCGTAAACGCTCCGGCTGTACAAGAATAATCTAATGTACCTATTTATGAACTTGCAAACTTACATAGCTATTCATCCAGCGACAGTTTAATGTCACACCTATTTGATGTTGGTTGTAGAAACCGCTAGAATGAGACACAAAAATGGTCAAGAATTACATTCCACACTAAATGGGTTAAGTGATAACAATATGCAATCTATAGATAGACATTTGGCCCTCCGTTCGATTTTAAGAAGGTTTTTGAATAGAATATACGTAGAATAATACAAAGATACTGCCCATTAGGATTAGCATAAGATCTGAAGGTCGAGACCTTGATCATCTTAAGCTAAGTATTTTATCGTGCGTGTATTAGAAAACCGGACTTGGGTTATGTGTAGACCGCGCCTAATTCCTAACAATAGCAAACCAACATTTCAAATTCATTAAAATAATTATAATTCAACTGCGGTAAGCGTAGTAATCGTAGAGCGAGCTGATATTGATTTTTGAGACCGTAACAATGACATTGTATGTGTGCGGTTCACAGACGGGCGTCCACGGGTTAGGATTCATCTGTCCTTTTCAAGGGCAGCGTCTATAAATATTTTCGTGTGTACTTATGTTCCGTCGACCTCCCTCGCGTCCTTTTAATAGACTGCTTCGCAGACGCGTTTCGCAAGGGGTTCAATATCTTGATAATAAATTTTATTAGTTGTTTAGATCGAGGGGTTAAAATCTTTATAGTTTTTTTCACTCTGATCTTATAGGCTTTTAAAAACGGAATTACTTGTAGTTATTATTGGGATCTTTTACGAGATGAGTTTAATATTGAAAAGGTCTTCCATAATCACGATATCTATAAAATAAAGAATGTTCAATTTGAAGATGAAAGCTAATTTCTCTTAAAACTCCTCTTGAACGCCAAGGAAATATTTCATTAGCCCCCCACATTTACAAAGTTACACTCTGTAATGAATCGTAAAATGTTATTTCTGAACAGTTTACAATAGTTTACACTCACACATGTAACACACAGGAAACTGAGCTGTTGAGTACGTTATTACTTTTTAGGGTTCCGTACCCAAAGGGTAAAAGGTCCCGCCCTATTGCTGAGACTTCGCTGTCCGTCCGTTAGTCCGTCAGTCAGTCCGTCTGTCACCAGGCTGTATCTCATGAACCGAAATAGTTACACAGTTGAAATGTTCACAGATGATGTATTTCTGTTGCCGCTACAACAACAAATACTAAAACACTGAATAAAATAAATATTTAAGTCGAAATATGGCTCCGACGCCTAAGCAATAATTTAGTTACCTTGCGGTCCAAGAGATGGCGTCACTTGTGGCTACAAAAACTAAAGTAAATACTTATTTAAAGTGAGGGATTCATACAACACGCCAGATTTTTTGGCGTTTTTATACGGAACCCTTCGTGCGCGAGTCCAACTCGCACTTGGCCAATTTTTTTTTTAATATCGTAAACTAAAGTTATCGCTTATAGACATGTTTTGCTAGTAGATACTTATTCATTTAATCATTTACCGATATTTTCTAACCGGTATATTGTATTTTTACTATAATACGGGTTACTCACTAAATGTATTTTAGTGTGCCCATATCATGTGGTGCTACATATCGTGAGTAACCCCTATTAAGTATAGTAAAAATGAGTGTAATCCGTGATGATAAAAGTTAAAAATCAGTTGGTATATTGTAATTGCAATCTTTTTTTTTCTCTAACACATACAACAATTTATAATAAACTAAAAAGATAAATAAATTAAATCTTTTTAAAACGTTTCAATTAAGTATAGTGTTATTCATTCCAGTAGGTACTTACGCCAATAATCTACGACGATATTTGGAATTACTTGCATGGATGTAATTTATTCGGAACTATGACGCAACTTAACAAGATATTTTTTAAAGTAACTGCATCCAAAAGTATCGTATACCTTTGTAAGTGAATCATATTTTCATGGTATATTTTGTTCCAGCCTTGTTTCGAACCGAGAACTACACACACAATAAGACCAACACTGCTGGACGCAAAACCAGGCAAGGAAGAGAAGAGGAACCTCATCGCCAATATGGAGAACTCCGACGACTTATATTAAACGATCATACGTTCGAACTGGAGAATGTTTCACCACGATTCTCCATGGTTCTCCAACGTGGTCGGTAGCTGCATATCCAAATAATTCCTTGCAAACGAACACGCGCGCATGTAGAAAAATATACATCATTTTGGTTGTAACATGCTCGTCATATTTTGTTCCGAGCATAGGTGCATTGTATACTTTTTTCTGTGCGCGAGTGTACTAGAGTGCAAATTGAGTCCAAAGGTTACTATTGTGATATTCGATGTAGGGCCCATTGAAGATTACATTAATCTGAGGGTCGTCGAGTGCATTCAGATAAGGCGATTGATAGCACAGGTCACGGGCTAAACTTATACCTCAACTAAAGCTATCTCTCTGTAAATCTAATGACATTTTAAACAGGAAAATGTTTCAACTCGTATCCTTCATGATATGTTTTTATATACATATGTATTTTATACAGATACTGTATAGACCGATTATTTTAAAATAAGTATAATTTTATTATTATGGTTTGTACTCGGATACCAGTAACTCTTGTGTTGTGACTTGTGACCGTTGTGTATCATCGCCTGTGTAAAGGTAATTACTTGAAATCTGAGTGCAAGCGAACTAGATTTTAAGTTTCATAAATGGATTTTGTAAAGGTGTGGTCGTAATGGAACCTGTTTGAACTAGGATTTTTATCCACAGCTATTTACTTGCTGTGGCAATGAGATGCAGTTGTTTCAGAAGCTACGTTAGTAGGTTTATTCTTGTCAGTTGAAACGCGAATCTACGCTGTGATTCTGTGCCTATCGCAAATCAAACTTACAATTGATATTGCAATTATTGGTAGCCGATCCGCATAGTTGAAAGTTCAACATAATATTATCTAAGGTCCATAGACTATGGTACCACTCACGTGGTCTATACCGGAACCCACTAAAGCGAAAGTTACCTATAAGTAGATTGCGTATAATAAGAAGATAAACTGTTGGTTTTAAAGACTGACAGATAAAATTAGCCATATTACTTACTTATTATTACAATAATCTCGCGAGAAATCAACAGTGAGTCTGATTTGCGATTAACAGAATTATCGATACTTCCGTTTTTTACCACACGGTGCCTTTTTATCTTTATAAGGACGTTAGAGAAGGAACAATACACTTTTTGTTCGTGGTCGCGTTCAATGATATCGCTCGTTTCAGAACAAAAACGGTATTATACGAAAATTTCAACTACAGCTCTGTAGGCGGTATGTCAAGATTACATACGGCAAGATTGATTATTTCTTGCGTCACTGATTTTTCGCTATCAGATTTATTGAGAACACGATGACTTATATTTGCTATAAAAATAGTATCCCTTTTGTTCGTTACAAATATTTATAAATTTATAAACGCGCAAGTGCCAAAGTTATTTTTAATTTATGGAGAGTATAGAGCATTTATACATTTATACAGATGTTTGTAACAGATTTGCAACTGATGTACTTAGTCAGTTTCATGACCCCCAGTTACCATAAATAGTAATGTATTGCTTTTGAATTTAAAATGCCGCTATATTTCATGGTTAAGCGCTCGAAAATATTACCTATAAGTACGATACAAATTGTACCTACTAAGACTTAAATTTAATTTTTTACTATGGATTTATGTAATTTTCAAAATTAAATAAAATATGAGAGTGAATTATGTGTTACAAAAAATGCTTAGTTATTTAATTCATGGACGCTATAATTTATTTTGTTTAAATACTTAATTGTTGTTTTTAAAACATCAATTTAAAAAATATACAAAAAAATCTTAAGCTGTTGTATAGTCCAATTGTTGTTTTGGTATGTTTAGTTTTACCTCATAATGATAGCAAATCAAACGTTAAAATACCATCATTTTTTTAATTATCATGAGTCATAATGGTTTTTCTAATATTTAAATACAGAGCACAAAGTAACCCGTTTACCAAATATAGGTACCCACGCTATCATTATGAAGAAAAACTTTTGTTTATTAACATACAGTACCCGGCAAGAAATAACGCACATCGGTATCCAAAAAGAGATAGTCGGTTAATTACGGCTATGTAGAGCGTTGTCTCATTATTTATTGCCGGGTACTGTATTTTGTCATCGAGATATAATTGTGACCAGTCGGTTTGAATGGAGATACTATTTAATATTTAAAATCACCAAACATCGCTTTAACAATATCTATCTTAAAATTACATTGAGAAACTGCATCTTTATAAAGTTAATAAAATCAAATAAAAAGCGACCTTGAGTCAGGCTTTTGCGCGAAGATTCCGAATAAACCGTTTTTGTTTCAGAATAAGTACAATAATCGCAACTAATTTCAATTGTTTTGCGAACGTAGAAAAAGCCGTGTTCTTAATACTTATCCTAGTCCTTCACGGGATGCCAAAAAAATTTTTTTTTAGATATCTGGCAACCGTGGTCTCAATATTATCTCTCATTTTCTTTCTATTTCTCGATTGTGTTCAATTTTAACTTATTGACTGTACTTCCATGTCCTTGGTATGTTTCTGGTGGGTTCACGAAATGTTACTGCACTTAATTTCGCCATCATGCTTTTGATTTCAATAAAATATAATTTTACAAGTCCCTATTGAAAAAACGTGAACCTAATGTATTTTATGGGCAAACAATGGTTCATTCGCACTTTTTATGATGCTTGCATTGCAGTACATTTGTTAACTCACTAGGGATGGCGTATAAGACTTGTTAGAGTGAGCGATCGGTATTGCGTTTTCTACAAATTTGAATTACAAATCTGCCTCTGGATCAGAGCAAAATCTGTATAAATGGGCACACTTAAAAAGCACGATTCACGTATAGTGTAAATTCATATATTGCGTCTATATGACTTTTTTTATTATAAAGTACCTTATACACTATTTCATAATCTATCTGTCGCATTGATTTGATTTGATGTAATTACTTAACAAATTAATTCGACGCGGTAGTTACAAAATCCAATAATTTGGATCTTATAGTAAGTTATTTGACCAAAAAAGATTTTATGAAAGATTAAAACTTGTAGAAAACGTACAGTATTCCATTTATTTAGGTATACATTCTCAGTGAAGCGTGCAAGGTTGTTTTAATTTAATATTACGGTGCCTCGTTTCTAAATAGTTATAGTACCTTATGATTAACGCACTTGAGATCGTGGTTAATGTCGGCATAAGTAGTGTAAGTAATTACGTTCCTATAATTTTAAATAAATTTTGATCAATAGAGTACCTCAATGTTTCTTGCTACTAGTACCAAGAGCGGTTGGCGTATTGACTTGTGCACTTCAAATGCGAAATGTCTTTATAATGTTTATTTTTCCTTTTGCATTGCCTTGGTATGTAATGATTTATTTTTTAAATTAAGTTATGTTTCCTTCTACATACCTAATGACTATTTTATTACCGATCATACTGATCATTTAAAATATATGCTTCGTAGAATCTCAGGTTGTTGACTAATATTGTACTTATTTACTTGCATTCTTTAAGCGTTATTGCAATATAAAATTTCATGTACTTATTTATGTTCAAAGTAACGAGGAATTGTGCTCATTTGGTGCCTTAGTACGTACATAATTATCTGAAGCATGTATAAAAAGCAATAACAGTATACCAAACTAAGGCAATAAATGAGTATTACAGCCTCGATTCACCCTGTTCGTTCAGAGGCACTTTATTCGATACTTATTTGTTTATTTTTGGCTGAACCCTTAATTGGTGGTACTTAGTTTTGGACTTAGATCAATTTAGATAAAGTTTTATTATACTTAGCATAGTCGTGGATTGATAATATCCACATCAGAAATGTGATATTATTGAGTCTTGGTATATAAGCATTAGTGTTAACAGATACGTTTTAATATAAAATAAAACGCTTTGCAAATTGATCGTTGTGTTACTGCAGTAAAACTCCTTTTCCCTCGACGACGTTTATTAAAGCTAGTAGAAGCTACTTGTCAATACATATCACAATCAGTCAGTGATGTACAAATACATAAATCTATTAGACACTTTGACACGCAAACTTAACAAATAACAAACTCATCCTTATATTTTCTTTTACTTTTAACTCACAGTTACAACTTGCATACATTGGAAGTTAAGTAAATACACATTTGTGAAGGATATTTAAAATAATAAATATCTTTTTACTGTTTTAAGTGTGCTCTCAGTATCTTATCATCTCATTATAGGTTTATATTATAAGGTAAGAAAGACACCCAATTCACTACACACTAGTAAATTTACTATAAGATGCCACATTTAGGGAATGCATTGCCAAGAGATGAACGGGGGAGAAAGAAATTCATCCCATTTTCTTCCTAACTTTTGTTAGTTTCTAGAATGAACATTATCTACAAACCCCGATTTGAAAAGTACAGGGTATATAGCTGATCCAACTATTATAATTAAGATTTTTTTGTAAAACAGAACATCTCAAAATCCCTCCAAATTTCTAGACTACGTAATTGGGTAAATTAAATTCTTGTGAAAGGTTTGCATTCCCTATTATACTTAAAATGACTATTATTGCCACCAGTCCCTACACCCTTAGCCCTCCTAATCTTTGTCTCATGCATATTTGGTTCATAAGAACCACTTAAATACAAAACTAGAGTTATACAGCTGCAAAACTCAGCTCTACACCATACAACATTGAAACAATAAGAAATATTTTAAATACGAAACATGTATTATTATTATTAATGTTACCTGAAACGGCAAAGTATTATAATATTAAATTCGGTATCTACATACAGTTGCCACAAACTTAATTAATATTAATAAAACAAACGCAAATCTGCGTCATATTTTGATTTGCAAAGATAGCGCTATATCCGAGTAGTCTAATATAGACTCTATGGACACTAAAATCAACTATTATATAAAATAAATACACGGATCGGAAATTAGAATATTTAAACCCGGATATTTTCAAAGCTGTTCTTAATAAGGCAATATGAACGCTTCCTTTCGACATTACTAGTATACTTGGTCGCCGGTACTACTGTCTGTATCCGTGTGTCTTATTATTTGTTTACATAAAATATAATATCACTACTTATTCATAGAATGGACCACTTTTTGGAGCTAAGGAATGACGTAGAGTAACTTTGTAGAGTGATTTCATGGGTGGATTTTATGAGAAGAATTTGGATTTCTTAATAAACTCACAGCCAAATTACCACTAAATACTATTATGGGATTTGAATGACTGGAGACCGCTAAATGTAATATATTAATAATATATTAAAATCCATCTCACTATACCTACAGAATTTAGTTAAATAAAAAAAACAAATAGAATCTCCGTACTGTTAAAGTGAGTACTTGGTACTTTAAAACTAAAAATACTATACTACGCCTCGTCTCTTCTACGGAAATGTAGAAATGTATAATTCATTTACAATTAAAGGTGATATTTCAATAACAATTTCACAATAATATAATATTGATACGGTATCATTGAACTAAACGTGTATGCTGTATTTAGATCCTATTGTCGTGTACATAAAAATATTATGTAAGTTTTATTGTCAAACGCAAGTTAAAACTAAAGCTCTTTAGCTCTATAATCGCATACAATAAAAACAGTAATGAAATAAAATTGGTGGTAATCAATACCTCGAGGTAACTAGCACTAAAACAATTAAATTCCCGCACAGAGTGCAATTTATTAAGATTATAGATTACTCATGAACGTTACATTACCCCAGCAAAGTAGTGTCTATAGAGAGCTATTAAATATTAATTAAATGGAAGTAACGAAGCTAATGAAACGTCGCAGATATAATTATACGATCTTCATCGAGGCATATTTCTCTACCGTACATAAATTATGTACTTTAACTTTTGATATAATTCGTTCTATATACATCGAACTAAACATTAAATATTTAAAATGTATCCCACAATACCTCCAATTTGAAAGGTTTTATAGATGCCAAAGAAATACAGCAAGAACTAAACAAAGCTATACATATGTTATAAAAATAACAAACTAAATTGTTATACTAATATTCCCACTAACATAATATAATATTAGATCCATACATGTCCCATTTTACTAATCAATAATAAATAGTAAATAACTAAGCACATCCATATTACCTATTCAACAAAACGCAATTTAATATTAAAGTCAACTAATTAAATTAGATGAAACATAAAATACATTCTAATATACACGTTCATATTAATACATTCTTACGTCAACTATCTGAAATATCAATCTCACTGAACTATTTTATAAAGTATTGATGTAACTATTTTGTATAAACATCTCATTATATCATATAACTGGTTGGAATAAATATTCAACACCCAAGCTTCAATACGAAGCAGACAGATACTTGCTAATAACTTTTTGATGCACTTTAAGCGCTTTTGCGATATACATACACACATAAACTTTAGGTAATAATTATATGTCATAAGTAATATTAGACTGACTACTGGTAGTTACGTTATGATGGCTGCACATATCTGCGCAGGGCAGCATTTTCATTTCTTGTCATTATCACCTGAAACAAAAACACGATTTGTTAACACTTATCACGCAGCGCGTTTCTCTTGGCAGTACTATACAATTGGATTTTTTAAATATAAAACCGAAGTGAGTGAGTCACCAATACAAAGTATAACTAGTGTACATGGGACGGTAGTGATTTAATTTCCCTGCAATATAACAATGCACATGTCGATTCCTATACGTCATTAAGCAAGCTCCAAACACAGCACGCTCCAGCAATGCACACAGAGATACCGTTCAGGGATATAAAATATGGAAGTAAATTTGGGTTCCATATTTCAAAACACATATATTCAAAACACTATTGAACGAAGTTTCGTGCATGTTTCTTCTCAGTGGATGATAAGTATGAAGCCTTACTGCACTAGTGGATGATTTGTCCAGGGCCGCCGTAAACTTTATGGGCGCCCGCGTGAAAACCGTTTTGCATCCCATCCGTCCTCCCAACATCATCATTCAATACTAACCTCACACGAGTTTCCATCGGCCACCTTGCCACGCGGCCACCAGCACGTAGTCGGCGCGCTCGTCCATGGCCACGTAGTGTTACTACCACAACAACTACACACGCACACTCACCGTCAGCGAGCAGACACGCGAGCTCGGCCACCCGGTCGCGGTGCTCGCGCACGTACGCCTGCGCCTCCCACAGCGCGGCCACCAGCACGTCGTCGGCGCGCTCGTCCATGGCCACGTCGCGGGTCAGCGGCGGCGAGAACCGGTAGTACGGCACGCCCAGCGCCGCGCACCACGCGCGCGCCCGTTCCACCACGCGCCCGTCTGATTGCGTCGCCTGCACAACACAGTTACAATAAGTCATTATAACTCGGCCGATCTGAACGTCGTTTTCCGGGATATTTGCGCAAGTATAGTAACTGACCAATCAAAACACGGCGGTCATGAAAGTGTTCTGTGATGCGCTACTTCGTATTGGCGTACCTATCCCACAGCCCGCACTCTCCGCATGCTACCACAATTTTGCCCTTAAAATCGACATCTGCGCAGCCACTATTACTAGCTATATACTACTACTAGCTATATTCAGAGAAGCAGAGAGTTATGATGACCTTACTGTACCTTGCAAATTGAACTTTCTCGGCAACTGAAGTATAGCTAGGCGAGTAAAATAATTTACCACCAACTATCGTCTAGACTAGATTGAACTACATATATTGGTATCTTCAACAAGGAGCAATTGGAGACTGTGAACTCAAGTTTAGCTACAACTGACCTGATCAACCAGCAGACTACCGATGGCCGTCAGCCCGAGCGCGAGCCGCGCCGTGTCCCACATGCTCTCCGGCTTGAACACGTCGATGTCCTTCAGCTTCGTCACCGGAATCATGCCTGCAAATTAAGATGTTTCTTGATAAGGACATTGTCTAGGTAATAATCCGATTCCATTTATTGGGTTTAGTACTTCATAGCTCCCTAAATGGGCTCGGTGTATCAAATAAATTGATAATCTAAGAAGTAAGTAAAAGCAGTAAATACATACTTATCAGTAGTTTTATGTAGACAGTACAGAACCATCTAACACCATTCTTAATGACAAAAATCTTTCACATTTTATCAATAGGCAATCCTTATCTGTCAACTTTAAGCACTTCCAGGTTACATATCAGCACTATCTAGGTTTAATACGACATTATGAACAATTTCCGGCGTACGATTTTTTGTATGACTATATACAGTTAGGTCGTTATAACTCAGCCGCTCTGAACTTCGTTTTGCGACATGTTTGCGCAGGTACAGTATGTGACGAATCAAAACACGGCGGCCATGACAGTGGTATGTGATGCGCTACTTCGTATGGGCGTACCTATCCTACCAGTTGCACTCCCCGCCTCTTACCATTTTGACCCTAAACCTCGACATTTGCGCAGCCACTCGTAACTATATTCAGAGGGGCCGAGTTATAATGACCTTACTGTAAGTGTTCTAGTTTACTTCGTGCATGAAGTCACCTGTCCCGCACGACACGACGACCTTGAGGTACGTGCTGCTAGCGGCCTCCATCTGCCCCGTGGCCTCGAGCGCGAGCCGCAGCTCGGCCAGCTCCGTGAGCGCGTCCAGGTATCTGGTGTGGCCGTAGCATATGTCTATGACGTCACTCACCTGTCCCGCACGACACGACGACCTTGAGGTACGTGCTGCTAGCGGCCTCCATCTGCCCAGTTCCCTCGAGCGCGAGCCGCAGCTCGGCCAGCTCCGTGAGCGCGTCCAGCGTCGGGTTGTTGCCCATCAGCCCGCCGTCCAGGTATCTGGAGCGCGCCAAAATCGAACTTATTGCGTCGACTTACGGTTCAATTTAGCTTGCAAGCAAAATTTTCTATTTAGATACCACTGTCAATCTATACTAATAAGCGTAAGAGTTTATTCCACGCACGGAAAGCCGCGGGTAACAGCTAGTAAAAACTATAAGTACATAACCTAGTCCTTTTCTATAACACGAATTATCGTCAATGTTATCTGAAACTCAATTTAAAAAATGATAACTACTCAGTAAAAAAAACTCCACCAACCCGCATTGGAGCAGCATGGTGGAGTATGCTCTAGGCCTCCTCAGCTCAGTAATGAGGAGAGACCCGTGCTCAGTAGTGGGCCATTAGTGGGTTGTAGCTTAGCTTTTTTTTAAAAAAAACTACTACGTAGTATATTTTCATTTTAAATAAATAATACATCTCGCCTTTTTGTTCCTAACATCTCAAAATCCTACTAACCTAAAAACCTCACACCACTATCACATACCTGCCCGAAGCCCTGAAGTAAGAGGGCGCAGCACCCGTGGCGCGTGCGGCCTGCCACACCAGCTGCTCGGCGGGCGGCGGCGGCGCCGGCAGCGTCACCACCGACGCGTTGTCGCCGGCCTCCGCCCTCGGACCTGACCACGTTACATAAACTCTTAGGAGCAAGTACTCGCTGATTGTTCACACCGCCGGCGAGTACTCGATCGCTTATGCATCTCTTTGGCTTACATGAAATGTCATATTTATGTTTATTTTACATGAATGTCATATCAAAAATGTAACCGACTCCAAGATCGATAAGTGGATATAATAAATACTATGCTGAAAACTGCATCAAAATCGGTTCAGCCAAACACGAGATAATCGCGCACAAATATACATACAATATACATGCGTACACAGATCAAACTGAGAACCTCCTTTTTGAAGTCGGTTAATAAACTCTCTAGGGAGCCAGTACTCGCTCACTGTTCACAATGCCGTCCTTTATAACGTCCTTTGTAGTCGTAGTTAGTGATGGTTACTTGTGCGATACCTGGATGTGACTCCTCTAGATATAAAAACCACCAGGAAGGCGTCGCGCTCGGCGGTGACATTGACAGCGGGCGATTCATTATTGGTTTCGTCCAAGTGATACAATTGCCGATCTTTAGTTATATAATAAATCTATGGGCAATTCCATATTCACAGTGACTCAAGTGTAGTTTCTAAACACGCGTCACTTAAATTGAAGTGTGACAATTGGCCAAGTGAAAATGTCTTTTCACGCATTCAATCAATGCCGTTTAGGTGTTTCCATTATCGCGAACCGTTCGATGTATTGACGAATTCCTCGCTCGCTTCAATTCACCTCAAGCCTCAAAGTGACTGTGTCGGAAACGATGGGGTTCCGGAATTTCCATAATGGAAGCCGCAATCGAATAGTTGACGCATTTGAACGTACAAATCGATTTGTGGTAGGGCTGTCGAGTTTTGTTTTATGAATAGCAAAATTGAAGTTGTATTTTAGCGAACTTTGAAGAAAACGAAGAGCGTTTAATGAAACGCAACATAATTAAAAAGCGACTAAAATGTTTTTGATATTGACCGAATCTGTATTCATTGATTTATTTCAATATGCAGAGCTCAATAATTATTAATTTAACTAACTACTCAAAATGGGCTGTTTGTTAATCCACTTGTCAAGTAGGATCAGGTTTGGTTTCAAGCTAGAGCGAATTTAGGGAAACTTCGTCCAAACACATTATTTTTATTGCAGTTTTCACACAGATAATAAAATGATGAACCATAGAAAAATATTTAAGTGGAAAATAAAAATGATTAGGTATTATAATCATTTTGTCATGAAGCACCTACATATTTTTGTTCACGGTTGGCAACCCTACCTCCAATGTGCCATAAACAACATTGCCTTTGACAAGGCGACCGTGAGAATCGATTCTGGCTGGCAGCTACCACGCCTGGTGTTCCACTGTGGTACTACTAGCACCAGGTTTCTGGTTCACTCGTGAATAGGGAATAGCAATGTCAGTACTTTTTGTTCAATACTGACACGAGCTCCAGTTATGTTTATAACTTGTAACACTGTCTTCTTTTTTCGTTGTCTTTCCTTCTTTTCTTTCCCTTCACGGCTAGCTGTGGTGTTTTTTACAGTGGCCATGGGTGATGAAAATACGTAAATGGTGAACTATTTGTGATAGCTTGGTTTTGACTCTACACTTTCCCATGTAGGTACAATGTTTCAAAAATCTCTAAAAGATTTTATTTTTTTATTCATGCTAAATGGCTAAATGTTTTTGCAATCAAACATTTAAAACTGATTTATTGACATAAATATTCTGTAAATGTAATATGTATGCAAGTATACTAAATCAATTAATCAATTCATTAACCAAAAACGACATCAAAATTCTTTCTTTTATACAATGTATTGCATTGTAACAAAGTAACTTATCAGAAACCTAGTGATTTTTTTAAATTCACGTTCAATAGACAATTTTAACTAGATCAACCCATTTCATATACCTTAAAACCCATAATTAGGTACTATATAACATTATATCTATTAATTAATAATCTATTAAGCCTTATTTTTTTTTATCGAATTAAGGTAGCAAACGAGCATGCAGTACCACCCTTCCCCTGCCGCCCATAACAACTGCGATCGACCTAGAACTACACTCAAAGGGACTAGGATGGTTAGTCCTGTTAGTAAATGGTGTTAGAATATTAGTTGGTTAGTTTGTTAATAAGTGTGAGGACAGGGACTGTTAGTGATAGTTAGTCCTGTTA
>DWJQ01000209.1:0-16748 GCA_018248915.1 Hesperia meskei straton | reverse complement strand
GTTTTTGCGTGAAAGAGCAACAAACACACACACACACACATCCTTACAAACTTTCGCATTTATAATATTAGTAGGATAGGATAGGATGATGACACTGTTTTAGACTTTAATTAACGTGGTACGAAATCACTCAAATGATGTCCACTGAACCATCAACCCTAGCGGCAGCAAGGGCGAGTCCCAAATCAGTGCAACGTCTCAAAGTTTCCCAATCCAATATTTTTTCCTCGGCAGCGAAGAATGAAGATGATCGACAATTACACTGCAGACCGAATGCCTGGTACTTTTTGTGCGCCATTCAACGGCCGCTGAGATTTCTACTTTATGGCGCATCGCTCGTCGCTCGTCGCGGCTCGGTTCCATGTGGAGTGGCAGTGTGAGCGATTCTGTTCCTTTACTTGAGTCGTCGAAGATATGGAAATACAATTCCCCGCTAAAAACCATCAGCTTGTATGTAAAATTTTCTTAAGCCATTTTAAATTGTCAACGCCAATCTACAATGAACCGTAATCGCACAGGTGAAAACTGGAATTTATGTGGTTGCCGTTTAAATGAATCAAATATCGAATGCGAACGGAACATAGGTCACTGGGGAACACTGGAAAATTAACGGGGTATAGACTGAACAGTAGATTTTGTGAGACAAACAACAGATTTAATTCTTAAAATCATCATCTCATCGTAAGCATATTAATAATAAGCATAATATAACTAAAAAATAGCGTTATTAATTATTCCTCTAAAATCGCCAAGTTGAGGTGGCTGGAGTACCTACATGATATAGAAAAATTAAATAGAGTACATTGGTTTTGATAAATTTATTTGTTCAATAGCGCCGAATATAATTAAAATCCCCAAAATATTCTTTGAGATACATAATCTATTTATAACAGATACTCCGTCGCTGTGAAAGAAGCCGTCTCTATTCACGCTTGCTTATTTTAATTTTTGTGTTTAGACACGAAAAAAATATTCAGTATTTATTTTTACATTTAGAGTCAACCGTCAAATATTTTTTTTTTCATAAAAAATTCAATATTTTCTAATAATACCCACGCAACGTCAAAAATTTTTGCTACGATATTTAAAATATTCAGCATTCTTACGTAACAATGCTTTTGCAATATAATAAGGATAATTTTCTTTGTGTTCTTTACGATCATCTTTTTTAAACGAGGAATGGATATTTTTTCTTTTCTCTTGTAACTCGATATTGTAAGTGGCTGAATACCCTCTATTGATAGCCCCGAATCTCTGCTCCGGTCAACCAAGATTTGTAATGCGGAATGCTTTTTGAAAAACTTTCACATATGCATGAAAGTGACAAATTGTTTTTACTTTAAATAAACAGAATTGTGTCCATGATTCGCAATCGCGCCATCTGTAAATAAGATCTATCTTAGAACTACTAAAATAGCAAGGCTAGTGTAGATTTTTTCACTAGCAATACTGAATATTCCTTAAGTTACTATACCTACTCATTTTTATGCCTACTTTTAATTTAAAACAATAAGTCTCCCGAAGCGAAGCGAGGTCTCGTTCACTAGTATCAAAATATAAGCATGTATCTATTGTGCAATACCGACAATTGTAAGCCGCCAATTATTATGAAATGGATACGTCATTTACACAAAGCCCGCGGCGTTCAGCTAGTTGCACGGACTAATCGACTCATTTCCTTGTGACGCGGACAACGGATTCAACGGGGATACATCACTAACCTCGAGTGATTTTAATTTGGTTCCATCTGACCATATGCGAATTATATTGAACCGTTGCCAACTTCAATATAAAACAACTGTAGCGTAAGTAAGTTAGTTCCGTGCTGACGATGAGCTTATGTTAGGATTGAGTTAAGATAAGAAAGGATAACACAATTAATGGCGCGATTAACTCACTGATGAATCACTGATATTAAATGTATGTTTGTAATTTTTTATTCTACTACAATTTGCGTAAAGAGCTTTAACAAGGTGAAAAGAATTGGCGATACCAGCTTCATTGCACGTTTAAAAGATATAAATTAAAAATTTATAACAATTATTTACAGAAAATCCATAATAACTGTAAAAATCATTAGCGACAAGACAACGTAGCGTAGCCGCGTTTACATGTCTAGTCCGCCCGCTGTCACAAAGACCGCGCCTCACACGTAATTACTGTATTTTAAGAACGGCCGCAAGAGTGCGTGCGTGTTGAAATTCATTAGTAAATAATTCATAACTCCAAGTGGGTCAAGTTCGAGTACATTGCACTCCGTCTGCGCCGCCGCCGGTGCACATGTTCTTTATATACCTACTACATATAGGTAGTAATAATCATAACTAAATAATAGGTAGATGCGTCATGTTCATACAAAAAGCTGCACTTATTGATCCGCTCCGATGACACGGATAATGGATGCGAAAGGTAATAACAGAACGAATTCGACGGAATCATGCGACAACTATGAAAGAGCTCAAAGAAAATAACGTCAATTTCACTGTTTTTTTGCAGACTTTTCGCGGGTTAGTGACGTCTACTTATTTGTTTATTACTTTTAATATTTTCTCTTATTTCTTTGCCCATGCCACGTCATTGTTGCCTTCGCATTTGCTTCAGATCTGCTGCAGCTAAGACGAACATCTTCGTTGAAGGCCTAAATAGAGACCTTGTCTAAGTATCAATTTGAATGCCAAATACATTTATTATATTCAATGCCGTCACAATGTAGCGTAGGTACCTGTCAGCCAACGGCCTGTATAAGTAAATATGCATTGACTGTCTACCAACTTATTTTCTGATGCAAATTTTATGTATGTATGTACTTAAGAATTAAGTATAATATAAGTGTTATAGCCTCTGCTGAAATTGTTTTGAACGACAGTACTGTACATTTTCCTAATACTTAGTTATTAACCATAAGTTACATTAATAATTCATCATGGAAAAGCTGTGGGTGTAAGTTTCCTCACGATATTTTCCTCCAACGAAGGAAACTATAACACCGATAACACAACAAATTTTTAATACGCAAAGGATTTTAAATTAATCGGGACACACGTGCAGGATTCAAATCCAGGCTGTCCTCTCTTCTCCCTCATTATTATTGAAGTTTTAATTGGGATCCCAAATTTTTCTAGAAACAATTTTCGAAATTAGTCTTGATCTATGGTTTATTCGGTACATTTAAAATTATAAAACTTTCTTCTTTAATGTAAGTGTAGATTAAGAAGAGTTGCAAGTTGTAAGGTGTCTAACCGAGGTTTGTTTGGTTCCAGCCAGAAGGGCTACAACAGCCCGTGGAGTTGGACGACGGTGACCGCCACGGGGGACTGACCGCGGGCCCCGCGCGGCCCGCCCGCGCACCACTAGCGACCGGGAGCCGGACGGGGACTGACCGCGGGCCCCGCGCGGCCCGCCCGCGCTCCACTAGCGACCGGGAGCCGGACGGGGACTGACCGCGGGCCCCGCGCGGCCCGCCCGCGCACCACTAGCGACCGGGAGCCGGACGGGGGACTGACGGGACGGGGACTGTCGCTGACGGCAAGGATCTGGCCGCACACAACATGTTATTGACAACAGTTTTATAACAACAACAACAACAAAATACATTTTACTGTACACCAAAATGAAGATAATATAGGGATACGTTGGGCACGTTCCAGTAAGCGACCAACACACCCAAAACGACACTTTTCCATAGTACCTAAATAAGACGGTATGATTGTTTTGGTCGCTTAATGGAACGCAGCAAAATGAAATCAATAACAATGATTACAGATTAGAATTACATCAACTGTTCGATAAAGGTAATTAGAGCAATTTGGCGGCCGAAGTTCCGTGCCTTCAGATGTAATCCTAATCTGTTAATCATTTTTCCCATCTCAGCTCGTTTTGTCGTATATGAATACTGTTGTCAATAACATTGTAAGTGTGCGGCTAGCTTTACGGGTACTGATGCAAGATTATCGTTTACGCAGGATAAAAACATCGTGATACCAGTAAGCCTTTTTTCACCAAGCCAGTAGTGAAATTTTTTGTATTTTTGACATTTAACCAGCATTTAAAACGTATTTTGCACATAATTTGAAGTCTTCGCTCCGTTCTCAATACGCTATCTATCCATGATATATAGATAAATAAGTAGCAATATGACGACAAACACTATATACGTTACTAGGCCCAATAGCCTAGATGGTTGTGACCCTGCCTGCGAAGAGAGAGCCGGTTCGATATCCGGCCAAGGAACACACATACATATTATTATTTGCTCTCGTGTTTTAGTATTATTTGTGTTGTCTATGACAACCGTGACACAGGGAAATTTAGTTCAAGGGAGTGAGTGTATTTCAATGGTGTATTTGTATTTATTAATTGAATATTAAATAAATTTAAATTTTAAAATTTGTAGCTTTTTAACAGTTGTTAGGAAACGGACACAAAGCATACTGGATAGATACAATATTCAGAATGGACGTTTGTGGATTTACCTTCGACATTCTTGTTCAATAATATCTGATGTTGATCTGATGTTATAAATTACAATTATTTCAACAAACATAACTTCAACGCCACGTAAACGATAAATCTTTACGTCAATCTCGTAAATATCGTTGATTGTGATTGATAGTCTCCAAGGAAAGAGTGCCGATGTTGACGATGGAATCATTTTATGTTGGTATGGAACGAACTTTTGCAGGACAGTGTTGTGTTGGTACCGAGGACTGGTTTGGATTGTAATGTTGTCACTACTATAGTATTCTAATGTTAAGTTTTACTGGCTATTTATTCGTCGTGTTCTAACGTTATGTTCGTTTCAATTCCTTTGAATCGCATCGTGCAATTTATTACCGATTTTAAAGATTTGCTGTATACGATTCTATGTATTATTATGTATAACAAAATATGTTGATTTAATTTTATATTTTTGTAATTATTAAGTACATTGTTTTGAGGTTGATGCATGTGTTCTTTTTAAAAATTGGCGATCTCAGTGAATAAAAAAGCAATTTAGAAGCGAGATACAAATGAATAATCTGCTGCAACTTTTAAGTCAAAATTCACGCAAATACAAACAATATTACATCGGAGGTCTAATAAGTTATATTTTGACATAAAAAAGAGAGCATTCTTTAAAACCTACGTTGCATGACGACCCCTCTGACCACAATATTGTTCGATGCTCCGTAGCATTGGATCGTTACAGGTCGTCCGAAACTGTTTTCTAATTAATGTAACAACATTTTTATAACGCTGTACTGAATCTCATGAACATTTACATAACGTATGTAACTAAAATATTTTTTCATTTTTATTCATTTCCACCGAGCTAGTGGACTTTGACTTACGAGTTGATTTTGTGATTGTACCCAACCACTTACGCCTATTATGGCTAGGTATATCTGATGACCGTGACAGTAGATAATATCAAGTAATGACCAGGTAAATAACGTTAATGAGGTATAAAGATCGCTGTAATTGTATGACTGTTTGTTCGCAAGTGGGTTTAAAATATACATTGTTTTGTGTTGATTTTTTGTCACAGTGTATTAGATCACGTTTTTTTGATATTATGCACATGTTTAGAAGCAACCAATTTAAATGCTTAAAGCAGATAAAATCAAACGTTGCAAGTTTACAATCGAAAATGTTCTCACTGTTTAATGTATTGCGGTTCATTTTCAATGAACACCTCGCAAACCCCATCAGATCGGTGAACGAATGATCCGTCCGAAGTTGTTAGCTCCCCGTGTCGTTAACTCGCTAAGATCGTCCCACGCGGACACCAACCAGTCGTAACCTCGTAGCTTGTGAACTTGTCTTTAGAGTACAATAAAATAAAAATAAAACATTAAAATACTCTTTTGCAATAAAACTTGGCTTTAAAATAAAAATCTAGTTTTATTATCTGCGACATGTTGTTGGCATTGGCATGATGTGCACTTAGCACTAAAAACTTGCTGCACTTCAACGGTGTTTTATCTGTGGCGTAGTTGACACTGTAAAAAACACTTTAATGGAAAACGACGGCGCTACTACGCGCCAAACCGACATGACCTAAATTGAAAAGTACACATGAATAAGTAAATGAACGATGGCTTTGCTTTAAAAAACACGCCACCATGATGAAGATAAATGTTATCGGGTAATAATCTAATGTAAAATAATGGCGAACGAATGAATTAAAATACTGTAAACTTATCGCGCCAAAATGATTGTAGCATAGACAACACTAATGTTTTTTTAATTGCACATAGAATGTACCAAAGTCATTGACTTGAGTCTTTGAGGCCAGTCAATCTCATGTTGTGTAAATGTAATAGTAAAATTATCTTAACCATATAAATGTCCCTCCTAATTACCTAACTTTTAAATTAACTAGCACTAGTTCTAATTGTATATGATTACCCTTTTAAAACAGAATTAATAGATCTACTTACATAGGTCTAATTTAGCATCGTTCATACAAAATTTTTGAGTCCTAGAAATGATACCTAATAAATAATAATATTATTATAAAACCACGACAAGTCTGTCATCCCAGCTACAGCTTAATAATAAAAATTAGGTATATTAGATTACATTTTTAAATAACATTACAGTTATTGTACAATTCCTTCAGACAAGTTCACACCTTAAAAGCCCAACCAATGAAATGGAATTGCTAATTCATATTAACCCACCTCGATAACGTCTACAAACCAAATTCTAACTTGAACTAATTTCAATGCAATTACAACTTCGAGATTGACACCTCTTGGCCGCTAGATGGTTTCTATTAGGTATATAATTCAATAAATGAATGAATGTTTTGTTTCCAATAACAATCGCTTAATTCGTTAACCGGCAAGGAAATGTGCTCCTTAAGGATACAATACCAAACACTTAGAAGTAAACGCCTCTTTCAATAAGAGCCGGTATTGTATTCAAAACAGTTGAATCTCCTTTCCGTAATATAATGAATCGTCTAGAACCCTTTGTTTCTATAAATTTACTTCGAATTGATGCTGGAATTTGTATTGTTAATTTTAAATCCAAGTAGATAAGTACCTTAAACAAATATCCCGGAGAAAAGCTCCCTGGCACTATCCTACTGTGAACGAACAAAACAATAGGTATTCCAAATATTTTGTACTTAGCATTTGGTGTTGTAGACGCTGTTATATTAAATATCATATCCGTCAATAATAAGATGGTGCATCAAATCGGGTAATGTGACGGAATGAAGTACGTAGAGCATAATCTATTATTATTAGTTGTGATATTTATGTGAGCGCGCCGCATAAGCGCGGTTAGTTCCAAATGTGTGCAATCCAAGTTGGACTGTGTATGTATATCGTAGTTAGAAAAGTTAAGTGGTACGGTGCATTTAATTTATGTATGGGCGCACCCACTGATTGAATTTGAAATTCATGCCGACGCTTATACGTCCTTGACTGTCCCTTTTTGGTCGTAATATGCCTCTGTTACTTGCTATAGTTTTATTTATGTTAGATTAAATTTATTGATAGTTGATGTACATAAATAATGTTTAATAGTATGTGGTGATATTTAAGTTTTAACTTCGAGTTGCGGTTGCGCTGCTTTTTAAATTTATCAGTGTTGCCACCACAAAAACAAAAAATCTACTGCACATTACGAGTATCGATTTTGTGGCGGTTAATTTCAAATTCAAGCACGTACGAGCCCGTATTATTTAAGACAGACTCACAAGTCGACAATTCTGAGTGAGGAACGACGGGAAATAGAATGAGCCAACCACAGCAAAACGGTCGTCACTCTGATCTCGACTCAGTTACGAGAGTGACACGACTAAAATTCCATAGCAATGAAAGGTTAGAGACCTAATATTGAAAAGTTCACTTGTTTCTATTTACTCGACTAATGATCAAGTCGTGAATGTTCATCAGAGTTGTCGACTTTGACGGAGGGTTAAATGAGAGCAGGACTGCAGTTAACGATCTCTTTCGACGAGAATATGAAAGGGATAATAAACCGTATACACAATATAGATACATAATAAATTGTTAAGTAGACCACAGGTAAATTGTAAACCTATTATTAAGAACATATTACAATTGTGCCGTTATTCCTGTTGATAATTTAATTTTAACACAAACCCACATCGTAGAAAATAAAATATAATCAATATTGGAAGGCAATTTTGAAAGAAGAAAGAAAGAAGGCAATTTGATATTTAATGTTTGTGAGTATGTCGTTAGGAGTTTGTTTAATACCTAGGGCACATTAAATGGTAGGTTTTGACGATACTGTGTGCTACTGCAATTGCTGCTTTGCAACAATTGCAACATTGCTGCTCTCATTTAAATCGCCAGTCTGTATTAGCATCATAATATCGTGTAATACCGATTCGCGTTAATGTAATTCATGATTGAAATTGATAATCTATTCAATATACTTATTTTATGATCGCATTAAGTAATAAACGGTTCCAGTAAGGAAAGGCAAGGCGCATTAAACCTACGTTTACGCAATGAATTAGTTGAGCTTTATACATTTATAACGTTACAAAAATGGCGAGTGTATTACTTCTACATAGTACTTTGTTAATGTTTTAGAACGGTCCACAACTCTCACGAGAGCTACTGTATTCTGTTCTCCGAGCGGCGTATCGTAAGTTAAATAGATCAATAACGCACCGCTGGAGGTGAACGGCGTTGGAGATGGCGTTTCCGTCGTTTCTACAAACGATATTAGATTCTACGTTATATCAGTTTAAAGTTCAAAGTTTCCACCTACACGTTCTCTATAGATGCTTACCAATAGCAGTATAGACTGTATAAGTAGAGCGAGACAGACGGCACATGGTCGTGACATATCAAGTTTATAAAGTTTAGGTGGTTCAAGTAATAAAATGTCTTTATATCGAGTTGAAATTGTGGCTATGACTGTCTATGTTATCTACCAAATTGATAAATAATAAACTGGCAATACTTGCCTGCTTTTTACTGTAGTAATATTTTAAATTATTCAATGTAAATATTCGCCTTTAAAGTCCAGATGGTTTTAATAACTTGCGACATTACGTTAATGTGAATCGGTAAATTGGAAAAATTAAAATAAAAAAAAGTATTTATTTCGTTATTTTTTAAGTTTACTACGATTTTAATTGTTCTCGTTACTTTCCCTGGGAATCTTTATCGATTTTTTAGAATTAGTAAGTACAATACAGTGTGAAACGGGGATCGAATGCCGGTGAAATAATAAGCCGAAGTGACGTAAGCACTAAACACCATTGCATTTATCGGTTGTAACTACTTTTCTAATGTACAATTCCATTTTTTCTATTCCGTGTTCATATGTTAGGGTCATGTAATACCGGCTTTATCCGGTTAGTCGGTTTTGTCCGGTTCTATCCCCGCGCGAAGTAAAGTTGTTGGTTATTATCTTTCGTGAGTACTCACTATTCCAAAAGTTTCCTGATGTAATTTAATGACTTGAATAAATAAAATTACGCTTCTAAAGTGTACTATTACATATGTAAATATAGGACGAACTAATACCTATTATAATAGTGAATGTTGTAATTTGTATATAAGTAACGAAAATTAAATTTTAAATACATAGATAACGCAGTGTCTCATTTATTTATGAAACCCCTTATTCCCCTTTAAATTCTGAAAGTCAAAAACAATAAAATTGTTCCATGAATAAGGAACGTTATTTATAGTAGCCCCAGGTGTATAAAATAACAGTGGTTTTAAAGGATAAATAAAAGAAATATATTCTTAATGTACAGAAATATAATTATTATTTACCGTAATACAATTCCATGGGGTTGTACGTATGTACTTTTTAGACATGACAATAATAATAGTTAAGATGGACAACAAACGTATATACATCGATGTTCATACAAAATAAATATTTATTTTCTTGCGCACGTCTCAATTACATTAACATACGTATTTCAACTACAAAAAGGAGCCCTATTAAACTTTTAATATGAAACTCAATATAAAAATATATCTAATTCAATATTTTGCAGTTAGAATAACTCAGGTAGGTAGGTACCTACTATGTTAATTTCAATACTAAATGCGACTACTAACGCCCTCTACTTGCAACAAACAGAAATAGTTTAATACAAATAAAATTCTATAGATGGCTCGTTACATTGCATTCAGAGGTACAGATGGCAGTGTTTAGTAGTCGCCAAACTTTGTTACATACAAAATACAAATTAACACAAAAATATTTTACAAAGATCTTGGTATTATTTGATTTTTAATTCATTGCATAAAATACATGGGGCATATAAAGATATATTATAATTTTTAAAGACGTACGCAAATCTCCAGTTTTTTCTGTGTAACAACACAAAATAGCCATATGAATTTCATAGCACAAGTACTTGGATCCCATACCTCAGAAGTCTTCAGCCTATAGTAAGTTTTGTTTTGGAATGATATTTGAAGGATAAAATAAAGTAGCTGAAGCATTAGGCACCAATAGGCACTGATTTAGTACTCGTATATAAAATATATAAGTACATACATTTATTAACACACATTGCAAAAACATCACTCACATTCTGGTCTAAATTCATTATTATACACTTCTGTGAAAGTGCACATGCGGCCCAAATGAAGGGTGTAATAATTTAAATAAACAAAAAATATTAAAATTTGAATATATTATGACATTATCAATCTAATCAAACCATTTATTAACATCTTATAATTGAAAACGTTAATAACAACGGTACTTCAATGAAGAATTTACTAAAATATTTCCATTATAAGTAAAAAAAATGAGGAACAATACACACCTTAGACCTGGACCTAGGGTAGACCTTCCCGATATATTTTTAATTGGGTTAGCAATGAATTGAGAATAACTGAAGGCATGAAGTATATTGTTCGAGTATGAAAATACAAAATTTAAAATATCTGAAATCCGCGACCTGGTAGGAAAATAGTTTTTCTAATGTTGTGTTCGATATCAATATTATTTTATCAAAGCTCGACTAACATTGGGTAAGCGACACAATTCCATAGAGGCGTTACACATAGAGTAGGAAAAACATACGGCTCAATAAAAGCGAAAAACTTCGATGGTTAGAAAGAGGAAAAGATTGCGGTGCCCTGTTTTAATTTATTCACAACAAGCGGTATAGGTGCCACAATATTCTCTCCCTTCTGACCGAAACACTGTGGGGAACTTGTCTAACTTACTCTGTTTATAATACCTCCATATCAAACTCGCCTACACTATTTATTATCAATATTAAGTCAGTGCCATCTCTTATTCGCATGGAAAAACGTTATTTTTTATACTACTACCGCCCTCGCGTTCCTCACAAAGACTTATTACGGGATGGAGTTCATTCATTGGATATTTTTTTATTAACCCATTGAAATAAAAGCATATTATATCCGAGTTAATTCAGACTGGTTAAGCGATTTCCAACATCAGCGGTAGCTGATCTTAATAATCAAACATCTTCCTCGTACATAATTCTATCAGTTACAAATAATTCCATTGCATGTAAAGATAACTTCCAAATAAATTCTTTTTAAATATACAAACCCATAAATACTTCGATTTAGCACATTACGAGGGGTCAAAGTCAGGTAATTGCTTCAACAGTGTCGTATGCGAACAGTTTGACACATTTTTTGACAAAATATGTCAATCAATTTGACACATATTTGGCTCAACGTGTCAAACTGTTAAAACACGAAGAGCATTTAAGAATAAGCGTTCTTGGGCCTTTGGAACGACACATTTTCATTGCAATTCTATAATCTGGACACACATAGTACACTAAAACTTCACAGTCGAATATGAGTCAATATTTCTTCATGTAACACGTAATAACTGTATTAACAAATATAGTGTAAACTTGTTATAAAACAGATTGACTGCCTGTACTTGAATCATGCAATTATTAATATTATCTTAGTCGTTTTATTCTACATATCTTTATAATACCTTTACAGTGGTCCTTCGAGCCGATTGTTTAAGTTTACATTTCTTAATTTTTATTTTATCGCATTTAGATCTGCCAATCTAATTAGTCAATTCAATTTAAAAATTTAAATTTCGTCACATATAATAAAAATTGGATTATCATCATTGTAAAATCTGACACTTTTTATTTACAAATATGTTACTTTGTTACGAGATAGATACAGTATTGAGAAGGTCAATAAAATTGTTACACAGCGGATACGGTTTTCAAGCGTCTCCGCGCCCCAAAGGGCACGATAACCAAATGATCATGTTTTACCAGTGCTAATCCGATTAATTCAGTAGTAAGTACAAAAATTACATGACAACATCAACATACAAAATTCTATGCATACACAACGTAATTATACTACTAAAATATGTTATTTCAAGATTAATTTAACAGAACTATCTATGCCCTACCTTAGCAAAATGACCACTATACGAGACCATCCATTATTTGGTATAATGCTATTTTTAGTCTTTGTGATTATTCATAAGAATTAATATTATATTTGGGGCCAAATTTGACACACAAATTGTTTAAAAAAAAAGCAAAACATAATTGTTTAATTGTTTGCATAAGTCAGATTGCCATCCTTTACTTTATACGGAAAATATTATTTTATATAATATCTATTGTATTACATTAAAAATCTTAACTCAATACAAACCAAACTAAAAGTAAATGCGATAATAGTATAATAAATAATAATCTAAACATATTATAGAACACTTTAAACCGAACGGATTTTACGAAAAATAATATATTATCTAACTACAGTAGGAAGCATGACAACGATCTTATTCCTAACAGGGACGTTTGGACTTACATAGTTTTATCAAAAAAGGTACAGAGATCTCGCAATATTCCCTTCTCACTCTTACACTCTTCTAAAGGCGTCTTTTTTGTTTTTCCTTCACAATGAGCACTCCCTAAAACTTTGTATATCACGCGATTAATACAAGAAAA
This sequence comes from Hesperia meskei straton, assembly GCA_018248915.1. Taxonomy (NCBI): domain Eukaryota; kingdom Metazoa; phylum Arthropoda; class Insecta; order Lepidoptera; family Hesperiidae; genus Hesperia; species Hesperia meskei. Next base: position 3,817 of record DWJQ01000209.1, on the reverse strand, counting down.
TGAACAGTATATGCTGTCCTTTTTTAATACTTGTTGGTCGAGGGAGATAACAATAGTTCACTGGAGTACTCGTGGGCGTATGGATATAGCTCCTCGCTAACATGAATGGACCTTTGGATCAAACAACAGTGAACTTTACCAACTTGATCATCACAATCTCTCAGCCATACTAAATTTTATAGTAATATATATCATGTATTGTATGATATACAGCTTTGCATCAATAAGCTAGCGCGAGCGAGACACAAATCTCGCTGTTGTTACACTGGTAAAATGTGAAGTACACTGAGACAGCTTCACAGTACTCTGTATTTGTCAGTAACTTACATAAGAGCCGTATTACAAAACTACAACGATACTGGTTCTTTGAGAAATCTCTTTATGTCACTTCTTCACGTAATTAATTTTTCCAAAAAATAACCAACTTCAAAATCGATACCTATAACATTAATTAATTTAATTACATACGCATTACTGAAAATAACTGAAAAGCTACTCGTCACATGTCGCGTTATATACATTCAAATAAAAAGAGAATTATCGAAATTGGTTCACACATAAAAACGAATTGAAAGAATCCTTTTTCGAAGTCGGTTTTTTTTGTAAAACGGTTCTCAAGCAACGTCACAAAAAAGTTCTAGTACATGTCTTACATCGCTACAAACCAACCAACGTACACATCACTCTATCATATTAGTATAAAAGTGTCTGCAGGTGTAAAGGTCCATGAAAACTTCAAGCGCGGGTACACTCCCGAAAGGAACGCGTACGTCGTAGTCTTTAATACTCGGTGATAGGAGCGATAGTTGCTTGGCAAACCTGCTTTTGGCCTGCACAGCCGCGTTTGGGAGTCTTCGCTTTGGTGAACGCTTCCCTTTATTGAGATCTGATAAGAATAAAAATATAATGTTAAGACAGTTTGATAGAGTAATTTATTAATCATTATTGTGTAATTGAAATAAAAATTGTGTAAGAGCCGTGGGACCCAGTGGTTGGAATAAATTTATATTGTTGCACTTTAACTTTGACACTTACCTGGCGTTATTTTGATGATCTGAGCTACTGCCACAATTCATAATACACGTATGTATATCCACTACTATAAGCCCCGCAAGTTGATATTGCGATTGGCGGCCATCTTGGTGACGTCAAAATGACGTAGTCGACGCGCACCGTCAGTACCGTTCGCAAGGAAAGCCCGCGCTTACGTGCTTACGCGCATCGAGTACTTGTTACCTATTAGCTTTTTGTTTTTGTTATCCTGTTTTATTTTTGAGTTTTGTTGTTTAGTTTTGTTACCTGTTACCCGTTAAAATGAGTAACAAATTAATTAACAGTCGTGCTCCTGAAATAAACCCATTACAAATAAACCCATAACCCTAGCTTATTTACTTTTTATTACAATTTTTTTTGCTATCTGTACTTTTTTGCGACGGATGACGTCACGTAGCTGTTATTGTGACAAGGTTCCATCGCAATATCAACGTGCGGGGCTTATAATAACGAGTACTTTCTTAAAAATAAACGTAAGTATGCAATTACACATTACACCTATAGTTATAGACCGTATGATATCAGTCATACGTGACAGACAGCTACGCAGTGCAACCTTATTGACTGCAATTGACCAATCAACGCGCACATATGACTGGTCACAGCTTACATTATGACGGAAAAATCTTTCACATTTTTTGTCCTAGCCTCCACCAATCCCATACTACAATGAATTATCAGCCAGTACATTACCTGTTACTTGTCAAGCAGCGACAACTTCAAGGCCTCGTCGAGCGCCCTTTGCTCATCCCGCAGTAGCCGGTCGCGCGCCGCGTGCTCTGCCGCTGACAGCTCGAGCGCTGCCCGTAGCTCTTCATCTACTTCCCCCTCCCCCTCCCCCTCGCCCTCGTCTGCTTCCCCCTCCCCCCCGGCCGGCTCCTCCCCCCGCGACGACAGCGACAGCGACGCCTCTATCGCTCTGAACGACGCTAGCGGTTAGCTTTAGCGGCTAGTGACAGTGAGCGGCTAGCGCTACCGTGGTATGGGTGTAACCAGCTCTTGGCTTGGAGGGATTTTTTTAAAGGTACTTCATCCGAGTACAATATTTGTAAACTTATACAGATACTCTCGTACACACTTAAAGCTAGAAATACTGCACGTTCGGGCAATGCACACATTAACGTTAGCAACGTTCACGGACAAGAAATATGGAACCACTTTGAACCATTTTCAACAAGGTTTCGTGTCCGTGACTAGTGTCTATGTGTGCATTGCTGAAGCGTACAATATGTGAAGCGTTATATTTGTACTAGTGTAAGCTTGTGATTCGAAGTCCAACGGTCAGCTGCCCTCAACCAGAACTGGTTTCGCCCATGGTCTTAGAATGTTTTATTTTGAGGTTGTGACGAAACACATGTTGGTGGTGGTATATATGTAAGTTGGTGTATGGATTGGAAGTATATAAATATTTACTCGCAGATTATAGCAAAAAAGATTAATCTTTAGTTTGTAATAACCAGAACGATAGATGAGTTTTTTAAACAACTTTATGGAGTTATTGTACCTTGACCTTGAGTTACTATGGCCACCATTCGATACTAATTGGCAAATTGAAACTTTATTATATAAAAAAGTAATAAAAACTAGGCATTTCATGGCGACGATACGTAGCTATGATACGAGATATGATATAAATACAATACAATAGGACTCCCACTTGTCAATGATATAGCGCAGTAACTATGGTAAAACGTTAATTTTTTATCGCTGTCTAAACATGTGTAGCACACTCGTGAAGTTTTATAATGAAAATTGTATGTTATAAAATTAAAAATATAAGATTAATGATTTGATGAAAATGCAAATATCACCCATAAATACAACATAGCTCCGTAACAGAATGATTTGTTTAACAAACTACATGTAAAATAATCACTTGCAAAAATCTTAGAACATACTGTGTTGTATTTTCAATACATATTTAATTGACAAATGATATTAAATTGCAAATTAATTATCATCATAATGTATTTTTGCCAGTGACAAAATTGCTGTTTCATGACAGGAAACTAGCAATACTAACATTTTACAGAATTTCATGATTGGTAGCACAAAACTAGATTCGTCCGCGCCTGTAACGTGAAACACCAGGAAAGTTTGGTTTACTTTAAAACTAATCAAAATGTTCAATAATCATTGGATTGACATCGAGTCGAACTACAACTTTACCAATCCTACACATCCATATCTATATTCTGCGACAACCCGACTTGATGTAGTGACGGGGTAAAGATCGTAGATCACATACATTTCAATATGTCATTAGTGCACAAAAATCTGTGCATATGTTGTTTTTATATCTTATAAAATACGCGCAACTTATCTTGGCCGCGCTGGAATTCATTTCCGATACAGTGACGCATGTATAGTTACCAGCCAGACAAAACACGGCGGCTATGGCCGCCTAAATCCTATTTAAATCGATGTTAACGATTATCTTTGAGTTTACATAATTTCCTTGTAGCCATGTATTACATATTCGCATCTATATCCTACCCTCCGTCACAACCAACCACCGAAATTAGTAGTTCGCAGCCTTTTGTAGCGTATTGAATTCAGCCAAGATAGATTGCGCGTATAATGCATGTCGCCACAGTGAGGGTTGCCGTTTTTGTGCTCACCGGTTGGTGCCACTGGCGAGTGAGGTCCTGCTGTCAAACACCGCCCATACATAAACAGTGACAAATGACATTCAGAAAAGTAAGAAGTGACAGTGCCACAAACTTATCTGACCCGGTGGCCAAAATTGGAACTAATGCAAATG
>DWJQ01000208.1:0-16750 GCA_018248915.1 Hesperia meskei straton | reverse complement strand
TGTTAATAAGTGTGAGGACAGGGACTGTTAGTGATAGTTAGTCCTGTTAATTAATATTAGTATTGTCCAGTTAGTAAAGTCGGGGGTACTATGACTTAGTAGACCCTCAAGAATTTAGGACACACTTATAGCTAGGTACGTATCTTTATACACTCTCAATACGTAACACAAGCTTCATAAAATTATACAATAGCAACCCGTCGTACCTCGTTTACATCGACTACGATTGCAAGGCGCTCGGCACTATCAAACTATCATAATAATTTCCGAGAGTATACTTAACATTAAAGACGACATCTCAAACAAAGCACATGGCGTAGGTATTCAACAGCATCTGCTTCACGAATTAATTACGTTATATAAGCTTCTTACCTTCGTACAATAATAGAGTACGCAAATTCGATCAGCTGTTTTATAGATCAGTACTCACCAACCAATTTATGGAAGATTTTAATATATAGTTACGGACACTAAATGAAGCGGGGGCTCAATTTTTATTGCATTTTTGTATTTAATGCAGCTTCATCATACCAAAACTTTTAACTTGCGAGCTTGCGACTCATAAGGCATATCCTCAAAGAACTTATCTCTATAGATGTCAATGTTTTTCAAAAAACAATTCCGCGCCGTGCTGGAAGCTAAAGGGTTAAGTAAATGCTTCACATTGTTTTCGTTCAAAGTTCTCAATACCACTTTCAAACCAATAACACTTTAAACCATTTAACGTGAACGACCAAATTGCATGCAGTTAAGTGCATTCTTGTAGAACTCAAAATAGACTACTCCAGTTTGATTATGTAAAGTAAATGAGACAAAGCTACTCTGTACACAACACGAAGTTACAAAATCTGTAACTAGAAAGTCTTGTTAAAATTTTCGCTAAACTTTTTTTATATAATTATTATGACATTAACACAAACACAGAATACATAAGCGCATAAATAAGACATAATTAACCCGGACAAACTAAGAACAAACCCAGACCTTATTCAAAAAGACAAACCAGTAGCTCAACTGAACCCTAATAGTAGAGTCCGCTTTTTAAAACAAAAACCAAATCCAAACTACTTTCTAAGCCGTTCTAATAATGCGTAGAACATACCAATAAATTCCAACTCAATACTATTCGAGTCTTACAAAACACAGACAACCATATATTTATCGATATCGTCTGTAAAGATTGTATCCGAATCGATAGTAATTGAAATGAAAAAGCAATGTTGTTTAATTGAAGAAAAAGAAAAAAAATATTAGATTTGGAAGTAAAAACTGAATATCCATTAATATAACAGGTATATCTACTGATGAATAACTAATAAGATATATTTGGAAATCCGTAGAGGTTATTAAAATCAATTATTTCAGCTCAAACAGACAGAGTTTGTCTTATCTTGGGCGCCAAATAAATGCAACAACAATTTTACGTGCAGAAATGTATAAAAAACATCATATTACTAAATCCTGGCTATATATATCAATATTATTAACAATGTTCTTCTAGTTAATCCTAAACTTTCACAAGCTAAAGAAGCTATTCTAGGACATAAGCTAGTACCCTTCCCTTGTGCATAAAGTACAACCATTCTCTTGCCAAATGTATCTGATAATAATGCAGATAGCGTTAAACAGCTACGGCTTACCAACTGATAAGGATACAAGGTATTGTACAAGTGTATCTTTACAAGAGATCAGTACGACGACGCCGTTTTATTACTAAGGATTTATAATACCAAAATTGTATGTAACTACTTGCTAAACTTATATGTACCTATTTGTTTAATTACATTAAGATATATAAAATTAGGGAATATACACTTTGGTTTTAGTTTGAATATATTTACAATCTACGTATCCAATGATATAAAAAAAATTTGCGAAAGGAAGCTAACAAATTTAATACCTGCGATTAATACAATTACAAACAATACTGTTGAAGGATAGATGTTGAAATAGAATGTAGAAAGGTAAAGATATAGAAGAAGTGCAAGCTACGATTGTTATGTAATGAAGTGCAAGCTCCAACGTAACAAGGTAACAGAAAACATGCGGCTACTGACACGGCATACGTAATTCGAAACTGACAAAAAATTACCCATTTCACTCAGCGACTCGAGTGGTTAGAGCTTCGCGGTAGACGAAAAAAACGAAACAAAAACCAAGACACGCAATCGTGACTCCTTTGTAAATTGTTGAGGATTATACCAACCCTCCACGTGAATTTGTCCTCTATCGTTCATCCGTTTATTAAGTCAACTTACGTGCGGGTAATGCTAAGGATGTGCCTCGGTGGATTAAACATCTGCCACTATGTTTCGTTGAAAACCTAGGAGGCAAGAGAGAAGAAATGCGAATCTAGAGACTATTAAAATGAAAGAGGCAAAGTCATTCTTGAGAGATTTCAGTTCTACGGTGGACTTTACGTAAAAAATCTTACAGTTGTAAAAGATAAATACATAGCATAATAGAAAACTTGATAGATTTCATGCTCTTCGCATGCAATTAACCCAACGTTACTAATAAAACACTCACCAATAAAGATAACTTAGCTAGCATTCGAAGATACTAAACGCTCAGCAACAATTAACCTGAATGAGTTTGTATCTTGAATAATAACTGTTAATTAATTCGACCCACGTGTTCGAGCAACCACGTCTACGGGCTACGTTCCATTCTTATCAGCAGGATTAGGAGAATCCGAAGAGGTTATCGCACGGTAGCCCTTGGTATAAATCGATTCCTTATCATGCCTTCGTGTTATACGATACGAGATTTATTTTCGGAAGCTTTATCAATAGATAAAAATAAAATTTTATTCGATCAGCTACCGGATATTCATGTTTATAAACTTAAAAATTGATACAGATAATTCTAACAATAATGATTCAGTTTCAACTGAACAACGAGGACGCAAATTGTAGAATATTTATGAACGCATATTTAAAAAAAAACAAGGCGTCATTTTTAAACAAATAGCGAGTTCTGAGAGATTCGGTTCCTGAAAAATCCCGTCGTTTGTGTCAAAGTAATTCAAATAGAAACTGTGTACAGAGTGGAGGTGTCCAATAACAAAGCATACGAACACGCTTGGCAAATAGCGCTCACCAAATATTATCCGACCACGCCGTATTATGCGGAGGATTTGTACCAACACATGCGACAGAAGCTTGAAGGCAATATTTACTTTGGAACTTAGAAAGGTTATAAGGCTCGCAGAAGGAAAATATTGAAAAGAATAGATACTTTTCTGACATTCTGACTGCATATTTGAATACCTGCTACGTGAGGTGTGTGTTATATCGAAGTTCCACGATGACTCGCATCTGGCAAGGTTTATAAATCTTTCACAGCCATTCGGACGTCTTCGAGGAAATTATGAAATCAAATCTTGCGGTTTGCCTTTATCGCATTTGCGGCATGCCGATAACTGTTTTAGTATCAATAATATTGACAGCTAAAACAGCATCGGTCCAACCGTTCCATTTATAACGTGACCAATTTCACTAACAAGCTTCGTAAGTCACGTTTCAAATATGTAGTTACAATAATATAATTACTTCGTTAATAACTGGTCACTGGTTTACAATTCGCTCACATACGGTTCGTATTAAGACCGAAGCTATTGTTGAAGGACAGATATTTTGAAATCTAGACTGCGATAGGTAGAAATTTCTGTACGGTGAACTCGATGTGATCGTTTTGCTCTTATGCCTCAATGAATACTTCGCCTGATTGCAGCCACGCGAAGGGATTCCGGGCCCAAAACCAATTTGTTCTAACTGAACGTAGAAGCTTTTTAACAGGTTTGTGGAAATAGAAAAAATACAATTTTAACTATTCTTTATCTAAAAGTAGTGGAGTATAGGCAAGATTTAAGAATTATTAAATGTCATTACTAAGGTGCACTTAGTAACAGAAAAGTCTGCCATACTTAGGCTATATCTTACTTTCGTTTTTAGTAAAATTTTCAATACTCAAATTTTTAATAAAATGATCGCGATAATTGAGATTATTCCTTGGATACTGAGATACACTCAAAGGAACCAAATAGAAAAATTAATCATACATCTGTTTCATTATCACAATATATTTATCAGTAGTTGCAATAACAGTTATGAGAAACATATTTTTATTTCATTTTAAATTCGTCTAAATTTATTTTTCACAATTCAAAAATATGGAAGTAGGATTTTTTAAACGGTCGTTCCGGCAGCAAGAGAGCATTTGGTGGAGTGCTCGCCGAGGGTCCTCGACACGTCGACACGACTGCGGGCCCCGCGCTGTTTACACCTCGAGAACACTGCCGCATGCCGGTGTGAACTGCACCTACCTTCGTCATTAACAACTCGACGACGACACTGAGATAAACCTAAATCCATCAACAAAAATTACTCGAGCTAAAATCGAATACTCGCTCAAAAACAAAACGAAACTCAATCAACAGCAATCAATTATGAAGGTTATCGAAGAACCAACAACTAACCAACGAATGTTTATGCAACAAGACAGAACTAAAAAAATCTTGGTAGCATGAAGCGCGATAAAATGAGTCACTAACGAAGACGGGGTACCAGACGTCTACAGCCGAAATTTAAATACGTAATCGAACAAGGCACCGTCCCATAAATATGAGGCAATCGAGAGGTATCGGATGCACGGCGAGAATTATCGAGTTGGCAGCCGTTCAGAAAATAATTTACGCCGCCGTCAGTCACGATGGGAATCATAAAATTTTAAATATCGCCCGTAAAGTAAACAATGGGCAAAAAGAGCAAAGAGTCGAACGACCGGTCGCAGCCGCGGCCCCGTCGGGCTCGCAGTACTGCACTTGAGTAGAGGAGCAGCCAAATGCAATCAAAATATTCCATTTGTGAACCGACTAGAAAGATTTTATTGAACTTCTCCTAAGGGACTATTGGTTTTGGAACGCATGATAAGATCGCAAAAATGTGAGGATATTTTGCATCGTGGAAGTTAACAAAATTTGATAGATACTTACTCGAAATGCAGCAAAGGAAAAAATAAGAAGTTTCAATTTATAAGAGCAACGAAGAAAATAAAAATTTTAAAGATATTTTTAGCTTAGTAGCAATTACAAGATGAGACGAATCGACGGAAATAATCGTGTCCGCCCCGCGCTCGCTGGCTAGACCAGACAATTTGATGCAGTCGGTACAGTATCTAATTGCGTGATCAACCAAAACGTCGAATGCTACTAAATGAAAATTACCGGCTACCTGTTTAATAAAATTTTATTGTATTCTTCCCATTCATTTATTAGAAAGTGAAAGACTGAAAATAATTGAAGAACTCGAATACGTTCAACGCAATACACATGATATATTAATGTTAAAACTATCATTAGGGTAGATAGCAGTCACAAAAAGTATAATAATTGTTTATTTAAGTGCACATTAAGTATTATTGTCATGGCGTTTTTGGACCGAAGGTGATAAATTAATTCGATTGTGGGAATGCTGCAACATGCGCAGGATACAAATCGAAAAAACAAATAATATAAATTAATTTTCCAGACTGGTAGTAGGTAAACATCTGTTTGGAATATAAAATACACCATCGTTCCCCGCACCAATAAAAATGAAAGCCACACAACTGACGGCAACAAAAAAGGTAACACAAAAACTACCTACACGTAGATCTTGAATTTTGATCTAACGGCCCTGCAGGGTCCATTATTAATAACCGATGTCTAAATAAAAGTTACGACGAGCGTCAAAACGTAAAAAAGGAGGATAAGGTTTTTTCCAATACAAGACATTTATTAACACGAAGGAACGGTGGATCGAGATAAAACAAACATGGCAGGCGGCGCGCGCGCATATAACATGGGAGTTTATCGTGGGAGGCTGTCACAACACGCGCCCATTGGCCACTCAGCGCTGACGCACCGGTGAAAGCTCGAGGAGACACCCCGTAATACGACATATGAGATGTTATCTTCAACATTCGAAGCCTACGCACTCTATGCTCATATCCGACCCAGGCACTAGTGAACATGAAGCATCGTTAACACGCACCGATAAACATCGAATCTTGAAACATGTAACTCGACTCGTCATAAATAAGTTCATAATGTTTTGTTTCTAGCGAACATATTGAGAAACGAGATAAAATCACATAATTCTTCATCCCGGGGAGATAGTCTAAGCATTTCTGTTCAAATAATGTGCCCATTTCTTCCGTTTTGATATTTATGTATAGTCACTAAGAAAACAAAAGAGTGAGGCAGCGTTCGAAATGCAATGCAATTTCGATGCTATTAAACCCATAAAAAGCTATTCAAACATAACAAGGCACTAATACCGTGAAACAAGCGACTCAACGCATTTATCAATAAAGCAAAACAACAACGGAGCGAGCCGTGCGCCCATCACAGATCCATCTTGAGCGCCGACTACCGCGAGATAGATTGCTCGTATTACCCCAACAACCGCCTTTGGATACCGGCGAGATTGCCGTCAATCAGTCGAAGTCACCTTGGCTGAAAACTACAATCACAATTTCCTGCGTGAAAGAACACTTTAGAACCGTTTACATTTTACCAACATTTATCCATCAGAATCGTTGGCACTGGGTCTGATAATCTAATTTCTCTATTTAATTTATTTCTTTTTTACAAAAACAAATTCACCACGATGTGAAAACTACTTCAAAAATGCGCATTAAATGAAATAATTATTTTTCCAACCAAACTCGTAAACAAAGCCACACACGCTAAGTTGTATACCTGTCAGGTTGAGTATAAAATGTAACTTATCAGGTAAACTTGACAACGACTTGTTGTAAATCTATCAGGTACACCTTGGCGAGTGATGGTATGACTAGCTTAGCCCAGCAACTGGGTGCAAAATTTAATACGATTAGAAAAAGTGCATAAACGTTCACTCAGACAGCGGCAGTAAAATAACATAAGTCAGAATGATCTCTAAAAGAAAAATTACGCAAACAATAAAATATCTTGTTATGCGAATTACACAACATGCCAACATCGTACAGTTGACGATCTGCAGAGCAGGTGATTTACCTCGAACCTTTGCGTACAGATTGCAGATAGGGCCAACAATAGCTCGTTAAACAAAATATGTCTGCGAACCCCTTGTCTTTATAACCCAATCAACCTACTATTTTTATAGTGGCCATATTAATCACGTCTCCGCTCGTTTCTAAATGAGTTAATTGAAATTATGGCTCGTGGAAGTTAATTTTAAGGGGTACCGTATCATCAGCTTTATGAAAGTTGTAGATGAAGTCCGTAATAATAGCATGCGGTGACTATAAATCAGAATTAAGAACGCTAACAAGGGAGCTTCGTCTTTCAACGGATTAATGTTAAACGTAAAACAAACAGGGTTCCTAGCATCGCGTGGTTTAAGTACTCATTGTAAATTAGGCGTTAATTCTTGAGGACCAGTAACTTCTTAGCTTTATTTAAATGAGAGGCTTTGTAACGAGGCTAAAATAAAGAACTCAAAGCCCACTTCTAAGATTTTTTGTACTTTTATTGTCATCGAGCCTCTTTAAGTCACGACATCGCAAATGGAGTTGAATAAAAATCGCATTTCTACCACGCAAGGCTAAACTAAAGCCGTGGCCACGATCTGTTAAACAGAAGTGTACGGAAAATAAACAACTTAGGCCCGTTATAGACAAAAATAAAAGTCCAATGAACAGCCGATCGCATCCGAATAAAACGTACGCTAAAGAGAGCTAGAAATTCAAATGAGGAAAGAATTATATTTCCACAAAAAATACTCACATGGACCCTACGCTGAGAATACTGAGATACCGGATTCGCATTGGGGTGAAATTTACCTTCATTAAAATAAAGAGTAACCTAACAGATCGTTTATCTGCGTAAATTTATTTTAAAGGATTCTGTAACGGTAAAACTGGGACTTAAACTTAGTGTGAAATAAAAGTCGCAAGTACGCATATTTTAAATTTGTGTGCGATTTTTAAGTTTAAACTCTAAAGAATACACACTTTATGCACTATAAAGAGTTTTAATTTACATAAATCACACATTTTAATTACATGAAAATATATTTTTGGACTTGGTATGAAAAGTCTGTCTTGTCAACAACTGATAAACGATAGATAAAACAATCTAATAGCCGTTATCACTTTGTTAATAATTTATCTTAACTTCCTGGACATTTCATTATATACCCACCTACATAAATATTTGGCATTGCAAGGCAAACTATTCTCAAAGCTGTTCCTGTCTTGTCTTCTTTGCCGCCGTTTTTTCTCAAATACCTAAAAGGGTTTCCTATCATCCAACTGTTATTTATGGCGATCTTAAAACTGCAACTGTGACAGTGACTTCTCTCGTAAGTTTATTGCATATGATTTGCATGAGCTTTTATGGTCTGTTCTTTTGTCCAGTTTAAAACGTGACTGCAGCGCTCAGGCGGCCATTTTCTCTCGATCACGACTGCCGAGATATGCAATCGGTTGGGTGCTTAAAGACATTTTTAAGTCTTCGAAAATAAAAATAGAACTACGTGAAGAATAAATCACACTCTTCAGAATATACGCGTGTGTGACCAATTAATTATCACAAATTTTAGTTAATTCAAAAACCCATAAATCAATCTAGTAACACCGTTTTTGACAGATCATGATGGATAGGACGCTAACCCCAAAGAATGGACGTAGTGGTAAGTACAGTCGCTCGTTATAGTTCAAAAATCCACACGCGGTCGTAACAAATCTAGTTACGAGCGGTTAAATAAACGCAGCTTCCCATTAATACTATTGGTGCCCGTCGTAGGTATGTGAACCGAGACAGAAATAAAGCTAAACCCGATCCCAGAAACGAAATAGAACGACATTACTGTTGAACGGAATAATATAAGTTTCCGTTTAAATAACCTTAATTTCAATCACATTAATTACCTCCGATCGATGTACAGAATTTAACTTTATCAACAAAATTATGTCACAAATAAACTGAAGCCCTTCGACTATAATGAAAGTACCAATTACAACAAATGTTTACTACAGCAAATATATGAATGATAATAGGATCCCACAAAACCCATGTAATTAGATAAGATAATACAGAAAAAACATAACAATGATAATTGTATAAACTTTAAATCAAATTGAACACAACACCAAAGCTACCGTTATACCTATGACGCTTGTGATGTGATTGCGTTTAGTAGTAATAACGAACTATGAAGAGAATACAAATATTAGTTCACGCGCACCTCAGAACGGATTTGACCAATATTTGTATTGAACGACTGCTTCCCAAAAGTGTATTTTCTCATTCAACAATTTCTACTATACCACGCTTTCGAGTTTGTCACGATGTTTGCTGAACCAAGACTTCGTCTCCGAGTAAATATTAAGAACTCTTAAAAATACATGATAAAATAACAGCATCAATTGTAGCCCAGTAACATCAGTAATTACCTTCGTTTAACTGGAAAAATTGAAACACATTCCAAAATTCGATACAGAAAAGAATGCCATTGAATAATTATTTAAATAAAGACTTACAAAGCGTCTTGCAACACAAATCGAGCTTATGTAAACAGAACATCAAAGCACAATAGAACCGGATCGCTCTCCCGGGATTGAGCTGACAAATTTCGTGTATGTTATTGATTTCATAGTGACTAAACATAATCTAGTCAGGCAGGAGAGTTCAGAGCGCATTACAATAACCCTGAGTCGGATTCAGAATGTAAATTTGGTTGCATGCGGGTCCCGGTTGTAGGCTGCGCCACGGGAGGCGTGGGAGCGGTGAGACCCGCCGCGCGTCATCTTCCGACCCATCTTTGCTCCATGCTGCGAAACATACGAATTCACTTCGAAACATGTTCCGTTTAGACCCTCAATCAATACACGTCATCCGAAATTATTCTTGTCAGTTGCAGCAAAAAAATATATTGTCCAACTTGCACGAGCGCTCAATGTAAACACGAATAAATAACTACATTGTTCACATATTGCCCATGCAGTTAATGTTTTGGTTACGGGATAGATCGTATTGTTTAAGTATGCCGAATTCCTGACGTAGTGTAACAACATTGGTGGTCTCGAAGTAGATAAGCGAAGAATGCAAAAATAACGATGTTTGTATAGGAAAGGATGTTAATGGGTTTATTTTTTCAATAGCTGTGGTCAGGAATCAGATAAGGGCGTACAAAAATATCAGAGTCATCATGCCCCAAATTGAGAGCATGAATCCTTTCCTTCATGTTGGCACTTCTACAATTGCAACATTGAATTCAAGCCAACGAGCAAAAAAATTCAAGCTAAATAAAATTATCTCATAACAACTGTAATATTTTGCGAAGTTTATACCTACTATAATTATGACGGAATAGATAATAATAATAAATGTTTCTTTATCTTCATAAAAGTTCTTGTTTTGAGCATAACCCTTGTGCGGCTTGTGCGTTACGAAGCTGTTTCAAATCAGAAACAAGATCATTCATTTTATTGATTCCTATGTCCAAGTTTAGATCTTTGAATCTCGAATTCAATCTTCAACCCAATAAATTAACACTAAATTCCATGAAAGCACATAAATCCTGGCACAATAAGCATCAAGAGTATTCAAGGCGTCACTCAATCCCACGACGCCTGAGGTGGCCAATAAAATCTGATTATTTAGGAGCTCATAACTAGGATTTAGTGATCGTAAAATGATAGGCTCGGCATATCCTCTCGGCGAATAAGAATTCCTTGTCCAAATCCTCGTTGGTTTTAAGTGGTCGAAGTCAGAATGCCGGTCAAATCTTCATTTAGAGGCATGATGGATCCGTTCGAGTGGCAGCCATATCCGGTGCAAGCAAATTTAACTCCGTATAAGCTTGTTTATTCAGGGGTGCACTGAACCATTAAACTCGAGTCGTAACAACGTCGACCGCGTTAAAATTGTTCAATGCTATCATAATGCTCAACTTTAATTGCTTTCTTACGAACCCATAAAAATTGAAAGTGGCTACAGTTCAATATTTTACCATGGCACAAACTTTAAATTTAACCAGAACCGTATTAAATTTGTATTACCTGACGTCACGGATTTTAGTTAAGAGTTTAACTATGCATAAAGTTAAACGATCTTCCTACAGTCTTACATCTTTAAGCCTTTTAAGTAGAAAACGTTTATTACTTTCGACAAAAAGAGGTTCAGTTGAAACGTATTGATTAATTTGTTCTACCATTTGAGTTCTCTCTGCAGGGACTAAAATCATCTCTTTAGAGAATGGGGCATTCGAATTTTGGGACATTATTTATGGTATGCCATTCTCCTCAAAGGACTGTATGATTTACAACCAGCGACACAAAAGCCACTACCTTATTATGACGTGCTGGCTGGCCCGTGCATTGTGCCGGCATATTTTATTCGTCCAATTGTGTTTGATGTTTGTTTATTTTTCGTACTTCTCCCTAAATACTGTATTGTGTCGAAGCTGCTACAATTGACTTGGGCCATATATCACGGTTCTTAATTACTACAATGAAAAATCTGTAATTGTTTTGCCAACGCGACGTATTTAGATTCCTATTTCTATTAAAGTTGACATTTTTGTAACATAAACTATTTTATAAATGTTTACTGGAAACTACGAAAGTTAATGTTTTGTTTGAACTTTGATCTAGGAATGTAGTAAAGCTAATCGAGTCGATAACGAGGGAAAGAATGGTATTTCGTTTTGATAATGGTAGACCATGTTTAGAGCTAATTAGATCCACGGAGGAGCTAAGTGGCACTGTACATACGTGTAAGCTACATGGGCATGCACGAAGCGCACTGACGCCTTCTGTATTTGCGTAGGGGGAGATGGAGGGGCGTGTGTGTGGTCTCTGCCTACGCTATTATGAGCCCATGCCTCATTGCAACAACATTCTGTGATTTTCATTCTTGATAAGAAAATAAACTGATTGTAAAATTCAATATTATTTTATTTATCGACTTTTTATAGCAGATATAACTTTTGAATTGTTTATCTACATACATAGGTACAACTTCAGCAACCATTTTTTGTAACGACACTATTTTTTTGACACTATTTTATTTGTTTATTTTTTCTTTTTTCAAAGAGCTGTCAAAATTAACCCCAGGGTTTCATGCAAAGCATTATAACAATTTAGATAAGGCGCGCGGAAAAAATGTAGAGATGCAAACCACTTTCAACAATAAAAGTAACGCGTCAGCAATGAATAACAGCTTTAATTTAGTAAATAACGCGCGTGAAACCAACACAATAGTTTATTACACATTTATTTGCACATTTACTCTCGTGGTGTGTTAGGGTCGCGTGTCATGCTTCCCATCCTATTCAATTACGAGCGCGCTAAACAAAATTGTCATCCCTAATGGGACGTCTTTAAGCTCTGAATAAACATTGAAACGAAATAAAAATACCAGACGTGTGGCAACACTACAGGAGTCCCAATATTGTTGCGCGTGGTGGGTGTCACGCGGCGATATAAGTAACCACTTCATGGATTATTAAAATGACCGTCAGTAATGGGCGTGGGATTTGGTTAAGCGATTTGATTACGGACCAGTTTTTGGACAGAAGTTTAAAAATATAAAGTGATTCACTAAAGACAAATGAGGAATTAAGTTGCGCTTGATTTCATTTTGAATACATTATAAATATTTTTTTTACATAATATAGCGTTAGTGCATTTATAAGTTGTCTGTTACTGCGACTTTAAGGTTGTTTACATTTACGTGTATTGTAGAAAGAACTATTTATAGCTAGTTAGCTAGACAAAAACTTGATAGGCGGATCTGTCTTTAGTTATACATATAAATTCTATACTCGTATTCAAATTATATTGCGGATACGTCTGCCAGGTTAATTTGTATAAACAATCTCAATGATTTAACATTGTACAGTTAAAAGGCGATCAAGAATTAAAATCCCCAAAGAGTCTGTTCAACTACAGATTTTAAATTAAGAACTATCTATTTTTTATATCGTTTGACCTGCCGGTTAATATAAAGAAGGGGCAAACGGTCAGTTTGTCAGACAGGCGGGGCCGTTCGTGGCGTGGCCGGCTGACGCGACGTCACGCGTCTATCATCTGCCAGCTGCCAAGCATGAACCCGGCTTAAGCTCAGTTTAAACTCTGACAGCTCCAGCCATGATCGATGGTGTGTGAGCGGCCCGGAATGCACCCAAACCGAAATAGCACCAACACTCTTGGACACTCGTTAACGTTTAGCACAGAAACCATTAATGCTGTGTACCTAAGTGTTATTCACTGCCTACAAATTTTGTTTCTGCAATGATATCAATTTCGTCTAAATAAATCATTGAGAAAAACACGTTAATTACAAACATATACATCAAACATATAACATCAAAAGTAGATAGACCTACATTTTCATAAAAATGGATTTTCTAACTCGATGATTTTCAATGATTAAGAGATGTTATCTTGGTTGATAAATAAAAGCAAATTTATTGTTTTTGAACTTCAAAATGTGTAATTTCAAAGTATGTTATGATAAATAGACATATCATTACACAAATATTTTTAAATATAGTCCTAATCATTACGTATCCTAATTACCGTAATTACTAAAAACAAATCGCGATAAAACGAATAACTCGTAAAATGTACAAATTGTGACGTGCTTACAACATAACGTGTTACAAACAAAGAGAGAATACACATGCAATGTTCCTTACATTTGAATTTAAAAATAATTACTTGACCGTTTATTGTTTTTAAACCTGAACACTCCTGCACACTGACATGACTTTTGGCTTGCTTAATTATCAATATACCTACTACATGTAAAAATTTGCACTGTACACGGCACAATGTAAAAAAATTTAAAAGCTTTTACAATTCTATTGATTCAGATCAAAACTCGAATTAATTACATTTTTATGCTAAATTATAAAACAAGAGCGCCATCTCTAATGCGTATGGCGCGTATTTTCCCGCCAAAGTGATTGTCTCAGTCCCCGCCATCCCAGGAGGATACTACGACGTCCTCTCAAGTGATTATTTCCGAGATAGGACGAAATGGCTCTTGGATATTGTACTTTGATACCCCTGGGTTGTTCTTCAGGCCTGTGTATATGATTTTAAAACATTATGTAGGTGTAGTCTATTACTTTGTTGTTGTTTATGTTACAATAGATCCCTAAAGTCAAGCAAGAATATCCAAAAGTTCTGAACATTTAAGCATTAAGCTCGCCATTTGTGCCATAATATTTTATTGTGGTCAATAAAGTATAAATAAATAAATAAACATTTGCGTTTCATTTACTCACGTTATTCAAACCACCATTATCATATTTGTTATTGGTAACCTGGCATTTTGACATTTTTTTCTGTTATCGCTCTTATTTATTTTAGCCAGAGTAAAAGCAAAATTTTACTCTTTATCTGTTTGTTTATCTCCAGGTACGGTCCTACAGGTTCGGGAAGCGCACAAAAAGTCATCGTGTAGTCGTGACATATGCGCGCGCGCAACCCAACTGATCGATCGTTGCTTTTTGTCCCGGTGACATCTCCATCTATCCCGGGCAAATTGCTCGGTGCCAAACAACACCGAGTAACTCAAAACCCATGTCGAGGTGCGATTGTGCCTCGGCTAACCATTATTTTGAATACGTCCCTCTATCCATCACGCACGGGTAAAGTAATTTTAAGGCGTCGCGTCGATCTTTCTTTCGCGTCTCACGTGTTATCCATAATGTATCGGTAACATGACCAACTCGACCGTCTAATATATCAATAACTTGTAAATTTTTTTTTGTGTACATTATAATGTTGATTATACTTCACCTATTATTTTTTAATTTAATTAGGTGTTTTAATCATGAAACTAAGAGGTACCAAGATTCATTAATTAAAGTTTTTGACAGTGAATCAAAAACAAATGGACGTCATGAGTTTCTGACGCATCATCTACGCGTTGCCGATCATAAAACAAGTAGGGTGTACTCGCTAAAAACTGGCTCCCCGAAATTATAAGAAAACGCGTAAAATTACCTTAATTACCTTAATTAATACAAATAACACTAACAGTCACTTTAGTTCAATCTCGTTTTGTTCGATCCCACGAAGGGTTCGAGAATTCGATGAGCACATAAGTCGATAATCTAAATAGATGGACAGACAAAACGTAGACACATTGACCGCATCAATTTATTACTTGTGTTACGTTATATTCATCGTTATTTATAGTATATCGACTTTCATCTTGTTTTTACATCAGCGCTGCAGATTCTATTCTAAGACAAGTCATGTTGAAATGTAAAATGCAAATTAGTTATCCCGTCCGATTTCAACTAGGCACATCGATTTAGTTCGTTAAACAAGAACAGTTTCCATTAGCCATCTAAAGGTATTCAATGGTCTGTGAATTCGCTGGTGGGTCTAATTACCATCCTCAAATGACACCTTCAATCAAGGGTTCTTAATGATAACTCCCGGTCGATTTAAACTGGACAGCTACTTTGTAAGCAAATTGGCCGCGTCGTTCGATGTCGTTCGGTGGCAGCTTTATTTATAAAAGATCTATTTATTCAGCTGTTGCTCTGACCTGGATATGTGGAATACGCAGTCGAGTCGTCCCGGACCATGTTTGTTTTGTTCCGGCAATCGCTCCCTGAATCTTTTAGCGAATTCCCAATTAGGCTCGTGTTTCGTTAGCACATTATTAAGGTCCTCGTTTGAGGTTAAAATACGCTTTTATTTTTTGATACGCAGTGCTTTAGTTTTGTGTTTTTTGAGATGCGCATAGATACTTAAAACAAGGCCCTTTTCTTTAAATTTTCTTTTCAACGTTTCTTCAAGATACTTTATAAATAAGTCACATTATCGTAAAAAAAATAAAATCCAAAGTATACCTACTTCTCATTGAATTTTACTTCGACAGCATATAAGTATGTAACTCGATTCGATTATCCACAAGATTTTTCAATAGACGTAGGCAGTAGGCACGCTTGCAAGTTGTCCACTTATGGCCATGTTGTTTGTAACTCAATATGACCAACGGATATGATGAATTATGCTACGAAGCTCCTCATTAGGGAGTCGATTCATGTAATTCAATTATTATAACGATGATTATTTATTATAGCGTTTGTCTTGCTCTTTTAAGGCTGTAAATTGTAAATGAAAAATATGCTAAATGTAGTTAGTTGAGTTAGTTCAACGCAACTTTACCCAAGCGAAAAATATAACTATTAACATGTCCGTTAATATTTATAATATTAACCTTCTTCAGTATTAAAATAATAAAAGAGGGGAGTTAACTCGTCACGCAAGTACAAGATCGCTTCGTACCAGAAACGGATATTTCTTTACTATGTAGTAAGCAGTATTGCTGTTGCTAGGTGTCTCGATGTCCAGAGGTCTGGTGTGTTGACATCAAGCCCCATACCTCGTGAATAAAGTAATTTTCACGTGATACCGTGATAATGAGACAAGAAACAATGAGTTACATCTATATGTATAGTTTAGCCTCTTTGCCGTGCATAAGAGCATAAATTGTACCTACATACCTTGAAATAATAAAAAACATCACACAAAAAAATATAGATTGTAGTTTTTAAAACCGCATATTTTTTTTAAGAATTAAGTACAGGCAGAAATTTAGACACGGAAAGTGTCACAACCTCACACCAATAAACTATAGACGGAAGGCCGAGAACAAAAGAATGAAGCCAGCAAAAGTCAGCCTAGGCTTGTAATACACACGGCGGCTCTCACACCTAAACAACTT
>DWJQ01000207.1:0-16764 GCA_018248915.1 Hesperia meskei straton | reverse complement strand
TAATTGGCTTAACTGCCTGATTATATTATATTTGTGAGTGGATAGCTCGGTCTGTCGGTATCTCTAATACTAAAAACAACATTTAATTGAAACGAGATATATCGTAATTAGCAGGCCAAGCATTTGTTCTGTCGTCGGTAAAGAAATATCACTGTCCTTTCCAATCGCGACGACGCGAAAGCTTCCACAGCGAATGTGGATTTAAAAAACAAACCTTATTCAAATATCAATTATTGCTGGTAATGTTAAACGATTCAACACTCGTACTAATTATTTTATTTATATCTCCGCTCGCCTTTTGTCTCGAATGAATGGTTCCGTCGTCATTCAGCCGCTGAATGGCTTGTGAACGAATGAAACACGATACAGGAATTATGCGAGCTAATGTGTGCAGATATTCCTACTAGAAATTTGACACGTTTTCGAATAATACGCTGTGGTTGTTCATTAGTTCTGGGATGCCTTTTTACTTTTTCAAGATGGCGGATTTTGGTATTCTGCACAGGCTGCCAGTCCCGCGGTAATGTTTGTTTTATTTTCGAGATTATATTTTAGAATTCTAAGAGAAAATATATCTACCTATAATTAGGTTTTGTGAAATTCCTGTTATAGCCACAGATATCCACAGATATTGACACGAAATGTAGGTAAACTTTCGCTACTTAGATTCAGTGAAATCTCTATCTGATGATATGAGATCATTTTTACAAGTACAGGAAAGTAGAGCATGTTCTGAGCTTATGACGTACCTACATGTATACGACTGAATACAGAGCCAGCTCTATATTATGTAACCCGGTTTTATTGACAACGGGATTATACCTACTGGGTTAAAGTCCTATATACATATACTTGAAAACTGAAAGGCCTTAGGAGTTTAATACTTACAGTGTTAGTAGTTACTAACTGGAATAACTATCACTAACAGTCCTTGTCGAGTCCTCATAATATTATCTTATTGAACTTACCAAGTAGGTACTTAATATCTAACCTAACCAACCTAGTCATAGTCATAGGAGCGGTAGGGTAGAGTACCTACACAAGTTTGCTATCTCAGATGTTAGATCCTTAAAAAAGGAAAGACACGCATTTACCACAAATATCCCAGGAATGAATACAATGTGACAATACACACATCGGTCTTGTATGCGGCCTGCCACGCACTACCTAATAAGTATCGCTAATGGCTGGCAGGAATGTGTCAATACAATTGAAATCGCAATAAATCTAGTTTGGTATCACCCGGTATTTGTGGAACTTGTGTTACATATTTATTGGTGATCTGATAAAATAATATTTATTACATTTTCTATCTAAACTGATTGGTGTCTGTACGTGGAAGATATTTAATTTTGAGAAAAATTCAATCAAGGAGGTTAAAAAGGATATCTAGAATTGCTTGTCGGTTTGTCTGTAAGTTTGTTTCCGCCAATCAAAAACAACTTAACTTTGACTGAACTAAGCTTGGGTAATATTTAGTAAGTACTTAGATATTTGTTTATTCACAGATAAAAAAATTTTTTGTTTACTTTACATACATTTCAAACTGAATGTTACAATATACCACCCTATTAAAAATTAATTCATATCACTATAACAACCTAGTCGAACCAATTCTCTTCACTTAGATCATTGGATCATGTTAAACCGAAATAAACACAAAAACAAACAAAAGGTGGTGAAAAGTAGAAGAGCCACTAGAGTCCGAGATTTCAGAGCTGGACAATTTAACCCCAATCAAAGAAATAACGTCCATATCTTTTTTCTTTCTAAACCATCGTCCGTCATGCCTTTGGTCTGATCTGATGTCCATGGGCCAAGGGAGCACTTATAAGGTGTTTACATAAAAACGAAAGAAAATTGATAACATCATTATTTTCCAATTACCCGATTCATTCATACAATTTCATCACTTCCAACAGAAACATTCATAGCGCGGCCATCGGTCAATCACGCGTACAATGGCGGTCACTCTGTCCACAGTTGTCAAACGCACGCCTTTGATTCACACGGACCTCTGCCGTAATAAGCCTCCTACTGATTGTACTGCACCCTCCACTTAAATGGACGTAACTCCAACCAACGCTTAAGCTAATCTGAACGTTACTAGAACGTCACAGAAATCAATGTTTACAGGAACAAAATTACATGTGATGTTTGGGTATGTTGTAGAATCTTGTAGACATTCACCAAGTAATAGACAAAAGGAACAGGGTATCCGGCGATTTTATGTCCAATGCCTTGTAAAAAGAGTTCAATTTTGGTTGTAGCAGATGTAGTTCCAGGTTGGTGTGGTATTATTTGGGAGTAAATCGAAATAATGCGTCAGTGTCCGTTGTTGTTTTGTGGATTAACGCCCGCTGTTTTTCTTACTAATTGGGCGAGGAATCAAAGATTTTTGTATTGTCATAGGGTGGATTGATTCACCGGCCGCTGGGAGACATTAATTGGCTATTATGACGCTCTGTGGGATATCGGAAATCATTTTTCATAGTTCGCGTTACTTTTGATAGGTTTGTATCTAATTTTATTTAATTTTTCGTAAAAGTATGAATATTGCAGGTGGTAGGGCCTAAAGCTCATCCGGGGAAGTATCACCGCCCACCATACTTAGGTACCATTCCTAGCGTGTAATAATTGTTTTAAGAACAATTGTGTTTCGGTTAGGAAGGTGTGGAGCCGTTTACACTTTTTTAGAGGCGACCATATCAGTCCTCAGGGGTAGCAATGCATCTGTGACCGAATTAGAACGAGACTCATTGAGTCTAGTTCTGGGTCGGTCACAATTGTCATGGGCGGCAGCAGAAGGTGGTGCTGCATGCTCGTTTGCTATCTTAATACCATAAAAAAATCACTGTCACGGGAAAAACATGTCGTTTTGATAACTTATTTTCAATAACTTGTTTGTTTTGGATTGTTTTAATGGTAGCAAGTTGTGGAGCCCTAGGGCCGCGCAGGCAGAGTCCCACGTTATCACAGTGGTAATAACGCTATTAAGAAGCAATTTGTCGGCATGTGAGCGGTATGCGGCCACGAAATATTGAGGGCCATTAGGCACTGCCTCAACCGACTCTAAACGCCGTCGTCTAATTGCTTTTTATATTCCAAGGCTCTGAGATGGAGTACGTCGCTTATGTTTGTAACTTGCTAAGCTTGTAGCTTGTATCTTTGGTAAATAATATCGTCAACATCTTCATCTCAACCCATAACTTTCCTACTGCTAGGCACGGGGCTCCATTCAGTGTGAAGGGTGCAGGCGACTGTACACCACGTTGGCCGAGAGTAGATTGGGGATTGCATACACCTTTGAAAAAATAATGAAGAACTCATTTACGTGCAGTTTTTTATGTTGATTTCCTTCACCGATAGGTAAAAATAACTACATAGGTACTTAATTATAGGTAGGCACTATTTTCATTCAAAGCTATAGTATATAGTGGTGGACTAGAATACTGACATATCTATTTGAGTAAACCAGGATGTTGTAAAAAGTGTTGGAAGTCAGCCCTGTTTGGTGGTAATACAAACGATGTTTCAGTAGTTGTGTTCAGCTGGGAGCTTGAGAGCCAGAAGGTACCTCTACCTACTATCTGCCTTCTTTTTTAACTCAAGTCAATAAATTAGGTAGATATTACCTATTTCAGGGTTATTCCGGGAATCTAACCAAAACTTGTATAGCAGTTGATCTCTAGAAGCCGCGTAGTTTAAGTTCTTCGACCAATTAAAGAACAATTAAGAAACTATACCTACAGATCAAAAACGGGATTGAACCGAATCACGGACCTTAGAATAGCAGTGTGAAAACATGGTAACCATTTAACTTATTAATAAATCAAGTGCAGATCAATTATAATTATATTTTAACATTGAGTGGCACCTTAATAATATGTATAATTTACCTAATTCAAGCTAGAACAATGAGCATTCAATTAGGAATTAATAATGTACACACGGACCGACTACATTACGGTGCTTGCAGAACATCTAATAATGACATACCACTGCGAAGGGAAACCAGCACAAACTCGTAATGAAGCCTTAGCTGGGATTAGGGTTGCCAACTGGCCGGATGTGGCCGGACCTTAGGTTTTCTATCCCGCTTTTTGATTTGTAAGGATATGTGGCGACAACACTCAAACTACCTACGGCGACGAAACGAATCCTGACTCACGCTATCGAAATTTTCTATCCGCACAACCTCGGCCGCTTCCCAGACATAACACCGCATCTGGCGGAAGATCTCCATATCCCAATGACATAAAAAAACTTAATGAATTAACATGTAGATACGTAATAAGAAATCTAGTCTTTTTTTTCAAAGTAAACCTATGTACATATATGTAGGTAGAGTTACATTTACGAAATTTTTTACAATATTCGGTACCTACATAGCTACATAAATCAGCGTAAAAACATTAGGTACCTACTTATCGCTCTAAAATTATTTAGACAGGCACGAACTTTTTTATTAGGCCCATCTAATTTGCCCAAATTTAAAGTTTAGCGTGGTAGCCCTGAAGTAGGCTTTAGCGCCGGAGTAAACCAGAGGACACCACACCAGTCATTTGCCGCACAGCCGCCACTTCAAACGGCCGCCGTGATGGATGGCGCAAGCTATAACATCCTGTATGCTGTATGCTTGTCAATACACCGACGTATCATCCATTTCAACTGGTATCTCTTTACAACTAATACTATCAGGGATGGCCAATTTTTTCTTTATTTACAGATTACAATTTCATTTTGTGCATTTTTCCTAAAATATACCTCATCATGATAAACGATTATGATTATATCCGGAGTATTCCGGAGGCACTGAAGTTACCCTGCTAAGAACTCTTTAACTACAAATAGGTATGTAAAGTAAGGAATTATTATCTTTCAAAGTAAGAATGAGTGACAAATTATTATTAGCGGGCGTATTAATTATTATTATTTCCGTATTCACGGCGACTCATATATAAGAGCATGTATATAAACGAGCTCTTAGTAATATTAAAACAATATTAACAGCACAGGATCTATCCGAAACCGGTAGCCAAGCCTATAGGTATGACGTACCTAGTGGACGACAAGATACAAAGTTAAGGGATCTTTGTCTAAGAAATGATTAAACATTACTTAAGTCTTAGTGATCGCGTCCGCTCGTACAACAGACCGAGTTTTATGGTCCAATCGATCTACTAATTATACAACTGGTGCAACAATATTTTTACGACCGATGCAATATACGAACGAGTTGGAAACTGACTTTCCAATATCGAAGCAGAACGAGGCACAATGGTTCATTTGGTTAGAACAATAAGTTGGTAAATTAAGAATTGTGGGAACAAAGATAACACGGACAACAATATGCCAAAGTAATATTAACTTGCGTATTTTAGTGCAGACGTTGGGTCCCGGGGAACTGCTCAGAGAATGAATGAATGAATGATGATCGCAGTTATTGCGTTTGATGTTGTAGAGCTGGCAAGTGGCATTCTGTGTTGAGATACATTTAGATGTTATAATGTAACAGATTTAAAAAAACCGACGTTTTACTACGGTTGATTTTTTAAACTTGTTCTTAGTGGTTTTACTGTAACGGGTACTCACTCACGATTTTTGGTGCAATGAGTAAGATCAGGATGACAGGCAGTCTCTTTAGGGTAAAAATGTTTAGTGTGCCTGTGTGCGGTATATACAAGACTTTATTGTTCCAGACATCATTGATACCATTTATTCTCAAAAGAAAAATAAAATGGACATCACAGTACACTACATAAAATTATACATACAATATAGGTACTACATAAAATATAGGTAGGTATGTCCATCAGTGGTCGATTTTTAGAAGTTTTTTCGATGGATATTAAAATTTTTCAAATACTTATCCACGATAATTCGACTCAGGTTATTCGAAAAAAGTTTATTTTACCATAATTTCAATAATTTAATATTAAGTTCAAATTCAAACCAATCTTACGCAATCGTTTATCATCATCAAACATTCAAAAATGAAAGTTTAGTGACACAACAGTCTTAAAATAAAAGCCATCGATCACTGCCATCTAAAACCATACTTAAATGCATAAAACATCTAAAAAAGCAAGGTAACTAATGCAAATCGTTGTATCAAGACCCTCTGCAGCGTACAAAAAGCATTGAAGCCGCAAACCTATTGAAGTGGCAGCAAAAAGCATTGAAGTCCTTGCAAAAAGTACTAGGCTCGCATATAATGAAGCGGGCTCATCGCTAATTCACTAAACCGGCAGCTCTAAGCCGTGCGACTCGCGCGATACAACAAGGTGCCAATAAATCATCTCTCGACGCCCGCCCCCTGATTTAATATTGTCATAATAATAAAAACGCGCGTTAACGCACCGCGGAAATGTACTAAACGACGGCGCAGACGCGACGGTTCTTTGTTATTGGAAGTTTGGCGCATGAATCAAAATAAGTAAGTAGGTATGTAGAGATATAGTTACAGAGAGAGAGAGTTTGATTGTATTGAGTTGTATTGTGTATTGATTAATGCAGACAGCAAGGACGGTGGTTAACTATCATTTAATATACTTAATATAAATAAAATAACACAGCTTTAAAGCACGTTTGGATTGCTTATTTTTAACATTACGTGTTATCACGATTTGGTCGACAGAAAGTTTCTTATCACAGAATTATGCAGAATCAATTAAATTATAATAGAATTATTTCAAGATTCATCGAATAGAAAATAAGTACTTGAATGTAATTAAAACTCACAACACACACCCTTAAAACTTACAAAACCCGTAGGCATTAAACCGCCAGCCGAGACACAGGTATCCCACGCAATCTATGGCCGCAATCCGCCGTCTCTGCGTTTTATGTCTGATGACCTTTTTTGTCCCACTTCGGTAAAGCTTTTGACACCTGCGTGATACCAAGTTTAATTTGCCCCGGGGTGGTTAATGTTGAAACATCAATAACACTTAGTGTCGCCGCGGCGGTCTCGCGGACCGACCCATAATTAAGGGTTTAAAATTGATACGTTAAGGAATTGATGATGTATTAACCTCTAAGAAGAGCTACTTCCGATTTCAATTTAGATTGTCGGAATCTGATGGACTATCCTAATAAAGATGTCAGACGCGATGTTATCGGAGTGATGTTTGCGCCGCGCTCGAGTGAAGGTGAAGGTGATGAGGTAACTACTTTCAGATGTGATGACAGCACGTAATGTAGGTTGCTGGGGTTTTGCTACATCTGCCGTAGTTATTTATAGGTAGATAATAAGGAATAGTTTATTGAGAGTCACTTGTAGTTGAATTATGCACCTCAATTTCTTCTTTATGGTCAAAATAATTTAGGTGCAGTATATACATTGATTTTATGTTCCTTTTGACAATGAAGTGTTACATCTTATAAATTAGAACATAGTCAATATTATTTATATAAATGAATACTTAATTTAAGCTTCGTAACTCTCGCTACAGTTACGGTGTCATTAATACCATGGATGTACACACAACCCATCACAAAAGCTTATCTTTCAGCAAAAAGTAAGTATCAGGAATCGAAGCCATCGCCAACTAGAACTACGTTATTTCTATCGTTAAAAGTCTTGTCACCTGCATATATCTATAAAATCCTCCATAATAGTCCATTAACTGAAAACTTAATTGAAACCGATTTACGAATCCAAATGGTAATAGTTCACTTCGCATAAACAACCAATTGGTTTGCGAAACTGTTATTAAAATGACCGCGCAAAAAACCTTTTAGCTAACAAGCAAAACATTACAATCCGTTTGTACAAGATTGCTGTGTAGCCGCCGATTTGTAGATACGTTTTGTAGCGACTTCATTTTGAAACCTATTTAACAAATTGCTTACGTATACCTATAATTATATACCTACCTTATTTAGATAGGTCAAAGTTTGCAAGAATATCAGTTAATAATGATTAAGTGCACATGGAATAATGAGTCCAATCCATCATTGGCTTTCTACTTAGTACGGGTGCTTCCTCGTAACCAAAGAGGCCTAAAACACCACGCCACTTCAATTCAATCAATTATCGAGGGGGGTGAGAAGGGATTATTCTTAACAAGGTTGATGACTTAGGATCGACACAACATATTCGGCTGTGACTGTGTTTCTAGAAATTGTTTCATAACATTGGCTAACTACTCCAAACTAAGTTGATAAAAGTTCTGTCATAAATCTTATATACGTCACTGACATCAACATGAGCTACTAATTATTTATTACATCAACTTGAACAAAATATAAATAGGTACTGAAGTTACTACTAACGTTCGCATAGATACCTATCCATAGTATGTGTGTGTGGTTGTCTTGAAGGCTATGATAAGCTGATTTGTCTATTAGTACTCCCGACAAAACAAGTACTAGGACAACGTCGGACGTGTGAACTGCCGTGAACAGTCGTGAATCACCTGTTCGCAACATCAATCAGGAGCGACGGAATCAGATATCATCTATAAAAATTATGGCCGGTCCATTTGTGCGTCTCAGTTGACGGTATGTGGGTGGAATGCGGCCGGGACATGCATCAAATTTGATACACACTCTCGTTATGCGCTTGCGGTAAAAACTTTGGACAACTTTTTTCATCGATTGGTCCAAGTGTGGAAAGGGTTACGACTTAATAGAAAATAATATTCCAGATGCAATGACTGACGAATTATGATGATCATTGATGACGTGTTTCCAGTACGTTCGCATGTCCATAGACCAGCGGTTGTCATATTTTTTGTCAATAGGCCGCTTAATGACCCTTTGTAGCTATATGGGCCCCATTAGCTATCATCATCTGTTTGCGCGCCCGCCTGCAATACCGTTTTGTACACCCTTCTGTGCCCCGTCGCTGCAAAGAACTACGGACCGCAGTTTAACGACCGTGGTCTTTCTCCTCATAGGTATATACTCGATCTCTTTATACATTCCTAATTAGAACCTTATTGGATTTAATTGAGAACCTTATAGAATTGGGTAACGAACCATCCAGAAACAGAATAGTTTTCGAGTGTCGTTCTAAATTACAAGAAGAGCTTTATAAAAAAGAATAAAATCGTCTTAATTCCGGTCCTATGCTATCAGTTCATTCTACGCAGATACTTCTTTAATACATGATATTATGTTAGCCTTGATGTTACCGCTGCCGTGTCTCCCCTAGACCACGCGGCCACTAATGATGAGTTTGGGAAAAGCGTTTAAGCTCACGGCCGCGACATTCGCCACACCACGGATGAATAGCCTCAGATCACACCACACACAACACTCACGTAATAACAATAAATAAACAATATACGAACACACACACACCAGTTGTAAGTTTTTCTGCTTTGCTTATGATAAACACAATAGCAAGGTTTGAACTACGTAAGTTTTATTCACATCAATTGATTTCTTGACGATTTTCCATACCTAACTACGCTCCTATACTCGGGATAATTTTATCGCATGTAAAGAGTAAATACCTATAAGCTCAAGATAGGCTTCACCAATCCATAGTAGAGCAGAATGGTAGTGTACACTCTCGGCCTCCTCAGACATAAAGAGAGAACCGCTGTTTGTAAGACCTCTAGTTGATTAAAAACATTTGACTGCTGCCATCATGTGCTTTGTAAACTAATTCTCGTCAATCTAGTGCATGACTAACGAGTAAGATAGTAAGTTGTGATGATGACAGGACAGACAGTTTGTCAGCGTCACTTTTCAGATAAAAGCTATAGGTATATTTGATCGAGCTGTACCACTGTTATAAATACAAGTAAGCGAATATAATTCAACGGCATTTTGGGAATTTGAGAATCAAACCCTAAACAACATAAAACTTGGCTATGCTGCTACAACCATTAAATTATGCCAATACCTCCTCCGTAAGCGGAAAAAACTTCACACTGGACCGTACAAAATCAATAGAAAACTGTAATTCTATATAAAAACTTGTATCAAAAATCCCACGCGATGTCACGGTGGTGAGCTGTGGTACCGTGTAAAGCTGTGGCCACAATGGCCTCGCCGCTAATTGAACTCGGAAATAGCTCCGTGAGATCATCATGTCCTCACATTATGACCATTATGCGAGGTTCTATCTTCAGACAGTCTCTTCATGGACGTTCTGGTAATGACACTGGACTGTTACCGATCGACTGTACAAGATATTTGGGAATAACTGTTTATACAAGTATTTAGTAACAAAATACGTGAAAAATTATTTTACACAAATTGTATGTGAAATTGATCTTACACATTCAGATGTACCTAACTAATTTTGTAATTTGTTGTTTTATTATTCAAGTTTTACGTTTAACGTTAATGTTAATGTTAAGTTTTACGTTAATGTTTTCAACGGTGACCTACTACATATAGGTACTTTTTCAGTCGAATGAATGTCATCGACTTTTGATCAATAATAATCAATGTTTATAGACAAATGGTCACAGTTTATTCGTCAGTGCATTATTCGCTGGTAGTTATCAAACATAGCGGTCTAGCGGTACAGGTGTGAACAAAGTTATTTTAGACTCGCCGACACAATAAACTAACATAATACGTATCTAGTTCTAACTAACTATATACTATATTCTAGTTCTAACTAACCTATCAATAAAACTAGTTTTATTTGAATTCGGTCAGCGCATTCCAGAGATAAATGATATTGATAATAATCAGTAATAGCTAGCACGATACGGTTACACTTCACTGAAACACAATTAATTAATCTTAATTAATTAACTTAGTTAATTCAGCGTACTTACTTCGTTCCAACAGCAGGTGTGGCGGCGATCATGTACAAAGAGTCTATCTATCAGTGTTATAATCATAATCTTCCTATATTACTCACTAACTTACTCACTAACAGATGAAACACGACATCTCAAAGATTACTTAGAAAGACAGAAAGAAAGAAAGAAACGTTTATTCCGTCAAAAGTACAGCAACAACTTAAATTTATATGCTAAAATTAGAATATACACAGTTTGTATTGAATTCAGAGTTGCAGCTGCCAATATGACGGAAAAGTGGTATATAACAACTTACTGCGTCCTCTGATATTTCAGTGCGCCCGTTTATCGCGCGTAGATCGCTGCAACTCTGCAACTCTGCAACGCTGTATGCAAGCTGTAACGTGGGGTTCTTTCTTCTCAGCTATAATTTTCTTCCGGTAAATGTGATTAATATTTAGTCAGTACCAAAATAGAATGTATAAACAACTAAGTCATTAACAAGTCTTAATTTTCAGTAAAAAAAGTTAGTGTTTGAAAAATTAGCAGTCTAGAGTCTAGATTGCTAATTTTTAGAGTCACTCTAGATACCTGATTTACTGATAACTGGACAGTAGTGAAAAGAGAAAAAAAAGTTTCATATCCGCGCTGTTCTAAAAAAATGTTAGTATTACTTAATTACAAAAACAAGGCCCACTCCACAAAACTAGGACATAAACATAAAACGGTCCGGGAGTTTTTCTGTAATATAGAAATCTGATCCTATGCGTGTAACTTTAAAATTTGCGACAAAAAGGTTCAATCGGCCCAACGCGCGGGTGCGCCAACCAACATTCTCGATGATTTATGAAGCAAATTAACGAGAATATATCCTCATTCCTGAACATCATTTCCTGCTAGAGCGAACTCGTAGTGTTATTAAAAAAAGGGCAAAAATGTCGAAGCGTTTCGACGCGAAGTTCGCGCGTAACGAACCTTTCGGCAGATGATGCGGTGCTGAAATTGTATAAAAAATATACTTTTTTCACAGTTTTGCAGCGCGGTATGTTTCAAATATGCTTAATGATACACTTTCGTTTTCGCCTAACACAATACTGGCTCGAAGGACCAATATGAAGATTATACCGACTGCTAACTATAATTCCTCTACTACGCTACTTCGCAGTAACTAGCTTAGCTTAATCAATAGAAATCACAGAATCCAACTTCTCAACAAAATGCACTGAGGCACTGCGGTAATATTGTTTCGCAATCAATTCCGCCAGAACCGGCTTATTCCACAACCCATATACCTAAAACTCACCTTTGATCACATTTGATTAGATATTTCCAAACTAGGAACCGACTTCAGAAACCGATTTTATCCTGAAGACTTGGATAACGTTTATCACAGAGCATGAATCACGTGATCCGCATCAGAGTCATTAAAAGCTCCGTAAAGGGTCGTTGCTATGACATCCGCATGCCTTTCGGCTCGTGTTACAAACTTTTTTAAGTGTGAAAAAATTAGATAAAAAGCCGACTACCAAAGTTAGGAACAAGTGCGCCTACAGCCGGAGAGTTTCGGAACATAGATTAAGTAACAGTAAAAGTCCCACGTACGAAAGCATTAAAAGAACCTACATTTACCTTTCACGTTGTTGACTTTATACCTACACAGCTATACACTATACTTTGACATAATATTACAAATCGGAGTTTATTGCCGTATCATACTTGTAGACACATCATGGTTTTCGGTTATTGAATTTCCGTTTATGGTCCATACCAACATTTTCTTATTTTATGCTTCGCTCGCATTGCAATATTAAAGTGTTATAAAAGACCTGAGTTCACTCACAGCTTTGTCCAATATTTTTGGTTCTTAATTGGATAGGTATGTACAGTAACACCTATTCCTAATCTATGTATTTTGGTATCTCCGATACAGATAAGGTTAGGAGGAGTAACAAAACAATAACTAAAATTATGTCCAACTTAAGTTTTTGTATCAGTTTCCAAGTAACTCACTCAGCCTTGTGGCTAAATACTTATGAGAATGACGATAAGGGATGCAATTTAAAGAGAAAAAAACAACTGCGCTGTTTAGTCAAGCTAAAATTTAAAACATTTTAAATGTTCGTTAAAAACATAATTTAATTAGAGAACTTTCTATTACAATAACATCTCTCAAATCATACAATGCCTTATAACCTTTTCATACCTTATAACCTTTACATGATATTAACATTTCCCAGGCCTTTCTGAAGTATACCTATTTTAATCTTTGTCCAAAGACGGAACATTCATTAGGCGGGTCGTTCGTCTTCATTGCATGTGACGGAGATAGTTTAGTGTTTAAATTAATGTTTTAGATTTACTTTTAAACATTTAATAAGATAATTTACGATACTACATGATTTTGGATATTAGGTATTTCAAAAGATAGTGCAATACAATCCACATTATAAATTTGTATTTTTTCACACCGATCAAATTTTGAATAATATTATATCTAATAAAAAATTTTTTTAATGACTGAAGTAATGTCTTGGGATGATTTTATAAAACCAGTAACTGAATTACCTATAGTCATACAATAGTTTTTATTTAAATCATACCTACCGATTTCATACAATAAGTATATGTAAGTACCTATGCATTATCGACGAAATCTAGGTATAATAAAGTATGTATAATTGCCAACCCAAATTCAATGTTTAAATGAAAATCATAAGTAGATATTTTAAAAATATTCTAAAATTAAGTAGGTACATATTTTAATTACTTTTAAATTCATTTTAATTCACAATTTAGATAAAGTAGATAAATACGAGACGAATCTTTGAAAAAATTATGCAAGCAAAACATAAAAATTAATACTTATGCATTATTAATTAGGTCAATATAACTTGTAACTGAAGTTTAAATTCTAGAACCTTCCTATATGCCTTGGAGTCGGGTGCGGGGAGATTTCCAGGCGGGCCAATGAATACCTATCATTGGTGGATGTCCAATGCACCGTAAGCAGCGTTGCTCTGATAGATGCCGTAGATAGATACATCTTGGACAACAACACACACACCTCGGTCTTCAAAAGTTGCCATAGTACCTTCCAAGCTTCTTAATGGATTGTGTATTTTATCATCATCGACATCTTACTACATCATGGTCCACTATTGAAACCGGGTTATGAGATTATTTCTTTCTTTCTTTCTTATTTTTATTGTATGTATTGATAGATACATACATATAGATATGTAAAGATTTTCATAGCAGTGTTTTTCTTCGTTTTTTCACACCCCAAGCCTCATTTTCAGTATGTAATGAAATGTCATCGTCATCTGTCGATACGGAGACCCTCGTCAGGATTCGCTAAAAGCCAATCCTGCCAATTTTCTTGGGCATTTCTGTAAATTACACCATATTTTTTCAGTCATGACTTAATGTTCTTAAATAAAATGAAAATAAACGTAAAAGAAAATATTTATGTCTCAGTCAAAAATATTTCATAGTATCATCGTACATTCATTCTTATACTTCTTGAAACTAGAAGATGGGTTGTTAAGCTAATCGCCATAGGTAATTGGAGCAGCATGGTGTAAGAAAGAAGCTTCTAGTGGCATTTATCTATTTTATATTCAGAACAGACCCTTAACAGTTGGCCGTTATCAACTTCAAAGACTTGGTGCAAACGACAATATTTTTTTCGGTCATCTGCAACCGGACACCGATATCACCACAATGGCTACTACATAAATCTGTTCTGCTGAATTTACAATTATTTTAGGAATGTTTTTTCAAACGATCATCGATCGTCTTCCCCCGCGTGCCACGCTATTGTCAATAGGAGAGTTTTTTTTTCTGGTCATTTTAAGGGCCATTGTAAAAAGATGCGTTCAAATGGGGGACATTTTTGGTTAATGGGCTACAGCTGAAGCGGCCTTTTTGTCATTTTATACGTACGGTTTTGGAAGAAAGTCTAAATTATCGATTTAGTAGTCCGTTACTGGACGCCAATTGTCCTTCTACACGACGAGTAAGCAATGCATTGTATTATTATAATGAAATCAAACAAGTACATAATTACAATAATTAAGAAATACCTAGGTATTTAATAATGAAAATAAAATACTATCTAAGTACATAAAAACTTGCATTATGTTATAAATATTAAGTGACGTTGCAATGTGATTAACCTACCTAAATTTAATTTGGAAGTAAAAAGTAAAACATATTTCTTTGGTAGTGTCTGGGATTATTTATAACTGACCGTTGCGCGCAGTTTATTCCGTTCCAATAATAACGTAACGTAACATAGAATAAAACTTACCTACTTGAAAAAGATATTTTCAAAGTTTCAACCCTTATTTACCCCTCTTCGGGATGAAATATCACAAAATCCATTTTAGCTGAACGTCTTACACAATTCTATCATCCCGCTAAACCTCTAAACCTCTTTATACGCCAAGGAGTTTTCGATCTTTCGCGTTTACCGTTGAATACCTAAGTGAGCTAATGAGTGAGGGGGAGCGACTAACTAAATGATGAAATTAATCTTAAACCAAGACCACATACGAGGTAGGTAACCAAGACCGCTGACCAAGACCATAAAAAATGCAAAACATTCCACGGTTCACACTTCGCTAATTTAGGGTGGTCTATTTCCGACAAGTAATCACCACAGACCCCAGAGCGAGTTCCAAGAGCTACCTGTAGGGCGCGGCGGTAGTGTCGCCGAGATCATAGATAATATACCAGTACATCACAAATTACTGGCTGCTTGGACATATTAAGACAAATGTCCCCGAAATCTAATTTAAAAACTCTGTAAGATTCATAGTTTCGTTATTTGAGATGTGGTAGTGAAAAAATCATCATGTAAATATCTACAGCACGATCGAAATATAGTGGTAATGGAGGATAATGCCATTTTATTAATAAACATATTAAAAGGTTTTTTGTTGGCTACTTAAAAATTTTCGTTCCTACTTCTCCGTCTTTCTTGCCCATGGGCGACAGCTTTTTCGGCAGCCGACAAAGCGATTTTTTATTTTTAGAACTCTTTTTTTCTTCTTAACCTAGCAGTGATTTCCTTACTACAACTACTAGCATGACTTAATTTAGAGATGTTTCATATTGATTTCTGATTCTCCTCTTTCTTTAGATACTTACTGTTTTTTTGACGGAATTCGTTAGGTTAAATTTATATTGATATTAAATACTACAGCTGCACAAAGCTTACTTATCTGTGCACCAGCATTTATCTGCCAATGTAAGTATACAAATAAGTACTTCAACTTTAATAATGTTATCTATTTCAAATCAATGTGGCCGTCCAGCTACCCTCCTCCATTTTGTAATTTGTTATCGACCGCACAAATCACATCCATTTGTTGAACACAAAAGGACTAAGTTTAACAGTACTGATTATTTAATTAATACTACACCCGCATCTGTAGTTCACACTGAAAATAATTAAAGGAGATAGGAGGAGGAGATACCTACCTATTTGTAATTACAAAGGTTTTTGGTAAGTATCTAGTACATATGTATGTATTTTTTATTGTATTACTTATATCGGCAAATAATACATTTTTTGTAAAAACTTGATTGGATTTTCATTATGTATTTACGTAACTCGTATTCCTGTACCTATGAAATTTGAACAGAATAAATACTAAAAGGCAGGTAACCTAAGCATATCCTAAATAATTTTAAGATACGCTTAGGTTACGGTAATCCGTGCTGTGTATTTTACGGTACACTGTACTAGGTATTTTCACGGGTTAAACAAAACCTGAAAAGATGCTGATTAGATCGCGGTCCCCCAGCACGGCAAAATTTTTATAGAAATAAGTAGCTAACGACATCCAAAACCTTATTTAAATATTATTTAAATACATACACTAAGTAGGTATACTATAAACTGTCAAGCAGATTCTAATGAATGAAAATTTTTGATTTGGATCCATAATTTATTAATACAGTAGCTTTTGCCCGCGGCTTCGCCCGCGTGGAATTCGTTTATATCGCGAACCGGAGAAGTGGGGAAGGGGGTACGTCA
>DWJQ01000206.1:0-16777 GCA_018248915.1 Hesperia meskei straton | reverse complement strand
TCACCTTTCTCTTTCTGGCTCGTCGGGATCGGAGAGAGATAGGTAATTACCGTTATCGTTGTTTCTCTTTCTAACCGAGGCGATTGCAATGTATGGGCAGCCGTATGGCTCACCAACTCTAGTGTAATATCTCTATGGTCAAAAGACTCGACGTGACTTGAGAACCTGTCCATTCTTTCTTCTATCCTTTTTCTTATTTGGCAACAAATAAATTATTCTGTTGATGAAATAAATTTAAGGATAGTTGCAGCCTCATATCCGCTTTCCTGACACCCAAGCAATATCCAAACGAGTAAGTGTTAAACCGAGCGAATAAAATATAAACCTCTCGTAGTATCTCAATGCTCTTTAACAAATATATTCTACAACACCGCAAATCTAAGAACATGATGCAATATTTAGCTCACTTCTCACGAATATCTCTCAATATGTTCTGATACATGGCAGGTGGGTCGGTTAGGGTTTCTGAATAAATATTCCGTCCCTTATCCCTGCAGGGTAAGTAACGTGACTCCATAAACATTGATAAACACCAGCCTGTACTTACCCATTGGTGCAACCGACGAATATCGGTGAAATCCTGAAATTACGGTGGCTTAAACCACAAGGGAATATAGACATTGAGTTTTGTGAAATGCGTAACCAAATAATAATGATAGTTTAGGAAGTAGCTATGTCAATTTTTTAATACTGCGCGATGCAGACTTAAAAATTATCAATCCCCCACTTTGGACATTTTAGTGATAAATTTAAAAAAATCCTTTAATCTTTAGAGTTCCCTGACTTTTTAAGAAGTGTTCTTTTACAAAGCTATGAATAAAGATTAGGTGAACAAGTTCCGGTTGTGGTCTATCTACCAGTAATGTCTGAATGACTCGTTTGAAATATTTTTTGAGGATATATTAAGAGATGGCCCAATACCTACATTCCTAAATCACGTTAATAATACATTATTTGATAATCGTTAAGATAATCATACGTCATATAATACGTGGTCATAATAATATGCCGAGCATAAAAATATGGTCAAACGGACTGAACCCAAACAAGCAATAAAACTCCAAAATGAATTAAGTTATATGATCGCTGACTGCAGGCATTCAAATTGTACCTCGGATTCCAGTTTTATTGCCAAATCTTGAGGCAAAGGTCAGTTGAAATCATGCCTCTCATGAATACATTCCCTATTTGTTCCCCAAACACGTACCTATTTTCATAAAAGGATCGCCAAGAATTTTGGGCTTGCGTTGGTTCATAAATGCGACTGACGATATTTTTCTCAAGTAACTGCATTATTGGTGAAATATTAATCCTGCTACACAATTTCATCCTATTAGTTAGGTACTTATTTCATCAGTTGGTGTAGTTATTAAGAATAATGTTCATATTAAAAATGTAACTGGGTTTTATATGTACAGAGGAGATCTTTCTGAAAATGTATGAAGAATTTTTATAAAGCTTATAGAAACTAAAAACATTAAGCAGAATACAAAAGCTACTGAAGGAAATTTGATGCAGTTTTCAAAATTGCATTACTGGAGGCCTAAAAGGCATTACGCACACGGCGTAGTAGCGTACCGTAAGGGTATCGAAATATTCGTAATCCACGCGTACGACGAGAGCGCTACGAGCATGAACATTTTGGAATAAGTCCTCCGCACACGAAGCGTATCGTATCAAGAATACATCGTGGTACCACTGACCCTGCACAAATAAACGCGACATAATACTCATTGATCCATTCAGTAATTTAGCTCAAAGTTTAAAAGCAGATAGTTTGCACCCTAACGCACTAGCGGTTAGCCGTCTAAGCGGTTCGTTTCAGCGTCTAGCCGCCTGAAGCGGTTTATACATAGCGGTTGACCGCTACGGCGACCAAACGCGATGAAACCGCGTAGAGCGGTTAGATCGCTCGAAAAAGTGTTGGTTCCATTGTTTCCGTTTTAAATCTCTATTTTTATAAACTGCTCCTTCGTAATTCCAAATAGCTTCTCTTTGTTGAATTTCAACTATGAATTTCTCTGTTTCGAAGTTTATGGCTGCGCAATATGTCAAACGTACGAACTCTTCAGCGGCAGGCCACAGACGCAGATTGAAGAACCGCCAGTGCGTATAAACAAGATAGCGGCCTGCCGCGAAGCGGGCCGCACCTCTCCATTCTACCGCCGCGGTCGAAAATTGATGGCGGTTAGGTGCGTACAATCACAGGGGGTTGCATATTAAAATGCAAAAGCGGCTAGCCAGGCGGCTAGCAGCTCTCGCGGCTAGCCGCTAGTGCGTTAGGGCGCTTACAGTTCATGAGATACAGCCTGGTGACAGAGGGACGGATGGACGGACGGACGGGCAGACAGCGAAGTCTCAGTAATAGAGTCCCGTTTTACCCTTTGGGTACGGAACCCTAAAAGATGACAACATTAAGGTCAAGATTTAAGAAAATATAGGTAAATAGCACTGTACCTAAGAAAAAGAAACAAATAACAACTTTTTAGTAATGCTGATTTCAAAATACGCAAAAGAGATTTAATCATGTTCAGAGATTTTTTCCTACGAAAATAAAAAAATTGAAAGTACGCTACTAAATTTTGAAACCCTACGCTTAATTAAAACGAGAGCTTCGGGAATGTGCAGACGAATTATTCATGGAATTTCATGAACCGAAGAATGTGACCCTGTCTACATACACGAGGAAATCGGCATGAGCAACGTCTATCATCTGTCTCTACAAACACACACTGTCTTATTAATAAACGTGGTGTAAAGATGCTCCGAGTTTAAATGTTTTTGTCCATTTCTTACCTTTGACTTCAGATAATAACATGACAGGAACAAAAAATATTAAACCTGAAGTATCTTTAAGTCTAAAATAAGTCTCGCAAACTAAATAAAACTGCACAGAGAAAATCATCTGTATTAGGTACTTGCAGGTTGAAATTAATCCTGATCTAAACCGTTGCTATTCAACCTGTTGAAAACCAATTTAAAATTTCACGCCTTATCAACGTGATGTGTAATCACATGCAGTTATGCTTATTTTGTGACACTACTTTAAAAACTTATATCTATGTATTATAGTCTATGCTCTCTGCTCCGGAACACTTTGATCTACATTGAATTTTATTACGTTGTTAAAATAAATAGTTTTTCTCAAGTAAAACCGTCTTCCACTCATTGAAATTAACACTACCAATTTTATCGATTCAATAAGATACATCATTGTATAAAACGGTGAAATTAAATCATCCTTCATCATCATCAGTTTCAAGAGAGAGATTGAGTCTATCGTCTTTATGCCCAATGAAAATATTCATGCTGGCAATATACCTAACGAAGTTCATAGCTCAAGGTTCCTCCCATTTCTAAGTTCTCTGGGCTCTTTAACACCAAATGCCTAGCTAGCAACTTTTTCACATTTAGCACAAAAGGTTGTTTTCTTTAGCAGTGTATACCCAGTAGTGAGTTGTTGCGGTTGCTTAAAAACCGGCAACGTCAGTGATAGAGATGACGTTACTGATGTGAATGGGTGGCCGTGACCATGGGTTATTCCACAATTCCCCATTGGAAGTCCCCATCAATATGGTGCGTACAGATTATGCAACATGTTATATAACTTCTGTTTTATAACACGTCCACACTAACTAACATTGTTGTCTAACAATGAAACATGTTACAAGACCGCACACATTAAAACAACATTGTTGTATAACAGTCTTTTATAACAATTCAATGCGTGTCATTTCTTAAAATATAGCATATACCTAACATTGTTGCAAAAACTAATAACATGTTGTATAACATGTTTTGTTACATAGTCTGTACGCACCATTAGGATCACCATCTACTCATTGGCGGATCTTCAAATGTTTGCACTAATACGCATTATCGATTTGCTGATGTAACGTAACTGATAACTACCTTATCAATCGAAGGTACTGTAAATAGTGTAAATTTTATACAATATTTTTACTAAGGTAAGATATGAATACAAGTCAGTAGGTACTCAAAATTTACAGAATTTTTGGTCTCACGGTTTCTTTTAACAGAATCTATTTCATCTCACATTCTTTTTTAAATAAAATATGGAAAGGGTTACATTTAAATTTACATTTTTACCCAAGATAGATTAAGTACCTAAATAAGTATTTCAAGCCGACAGCCGTATTTGCTTCCTTAAATCCTATTAAAATCATATAATTAATTACGTCTAATTCAAATTTACCTTATCAATAGAGTAGTATTCAGTCTGAATCATTTATTTACAGATAGGAGAACTCAGTGC
The DNA here is from genome assembly GCA_018248915.1 of Hesperia meskei straton. Classification (NCBI taxonomy): domain Eukaryota; kingdom Metazoa; phylum Arthropoda; class Insecta; order Lepidoptera; family Hesperiidae; genus Hesperia; species Hesperia meskei. Next base: position 12,501 of record DWJQ01000206.1, on the reverse strand, counting down.
GTAGGCAAACTTCATCGAATTCGTACTATTCAAATTGTTGTCGGTGTTAGGAAATGTGGCAATCAGTTGTGATTTTTATTATCTTGTCATTTTTTGGATATATTTTCAAAAAACTAACCTCGAGCGAACCTAATAAATTCAAATTTTATAGTTATTTTCTAATATTTTACTTCTTAGGGTCCGGTCTCGCGTTTGTAATATGGCCCTTATTTCTTTTACGACCGAAAAGTGTAAGGAATGCAGTGTAAGTGATTATGTTGTATATTAATGTTCTATTTATTTTTAAGTAGATGTGTATACATTTAAGATGTTGCCTTGTAGAACACCACCTCTAGACTGACTTACTAAGTATAATGCGCTCTATTGTAAACTTCGAAAATCATCTAGCAAAAAAGTAGCATTATAGTGTTTTGGTTGTTAGGTTTTGTTCCACTCGCACTTATATGCATATTATTTAATAATTATGATAATACACTATACATAGTACATATATGTATAAGAGATCGTGACAAAAACTACAATATTGTGTAGAAAATAGATACGAATTCACGTTCCTTTAATACCGAAGCCGTTCACCACACCGACACGACGGTAGATGTAAATAATTAGAATACTTAGAAATAAATAATTAAACCATTCTTTAAACGATTTTCTCTAGCTAAATGTAATGCAATAGTTGCGATTTAAAGTCTATACTTTTGAACTTAATTACTAAGTAGGTATCCTATCGTGTATAAATATAACCAATCAATATTATGACATTAATTTAATTTAGTCTTAGTCAAATTACATGTAATTTTTACGAATAATTAAAACGCCCTACATTCCTAAAATTGGTTTAATATTACCACAATACTGCAACACTAGCCCGATATGGTTTTATATTAGTATCCCATAAACCTATGGAAGGCTATGGACGTGTGAAACAGGGGGTGACATGAAAAAAAGTTTACCAAAGCGATACACAAACTGTTATATTGGGATTGGGGTGCGCCGCGTGAATGGAATTTATTTTGTTTGATTAATATTTATAGTTATGGTTTCATTATCAAACGGGTGGTCACAAAGCGAGAGATTTATTCACTGATAACATCTATTTTTAATAAGAATGATAAATAAACAAATGATAGTTACTTATATAAAAGGCCAGTGCTCTGTGCCTCTCCCGAAGTCGATCTTCTAAATCGTACGAGTACATGTACTTTTAAGTTTAATTTGTTTTTTGTCAAATATCAATTATTATTTATTACAAAAAAACGTTAAATAGTTTTCCGAAGCTATATAGTTTCCCCGTGTCGTACCTACTAATGAAAATGAGCAAGAAGATCTAAGTAGAGAAAATATGATAAAAATATTAAGTACGTAGGCATTTTAATGAATAAAATTTAAAATTTAACCCGCATTAGGAGCAGTAATTTTACAATATAATTAAGTTATCAACTACTTAATCTGTCAGCCGAATAGGCCAAATGAGTTAAATTTGCAATTTAACGCGCCTGACGAACCGTTTCCGAATTAATTGGACATAATTAATAAAGCGTCTAAAACAAACTCCTCCCAACTGTTGACCGATTTCATGTGTCGGATCATTTTATTTGTAAACCCAGCGTCAAACAAATTTATAGTTAACACACCTCTGGCCTTATTGCGATCGGTATAGAGTTCAAAGCCGCTGTGCATAAACTTTGGAATCAGAAAAAGATTCTTTATCGTGGTGTGTATCTAAGGCTTTTTTGTGACAGCATTCCGGACAAAACGCGCGTTGTAAAGAGCCTCCGACGATACCACCCATTCATGAGGACGATGGTGACCTATTGAGAATGAACATTGGTGTCGTAGTATGGATAATCTTTGCTTTGTTTGTTTTTTTTAATAGTTTTACTAAATCTTAATATTTTAAGTTGAAAATCAAACATGACTAGGTAATACTTATATCAGTCATTAAAGCATTTTTAGTAAACTTCGTTTTTGGATTAGAAATTTAATTGCACGAGGTAATATAATAAATAGTTCACTCCTGTCTGATCTCCAAGAACTGATACTCCAGTAGATCAGTGGATGAAAAGTTACAGGTAAGTCCTGTCCAAAAAAGGTGAAAATCCTGATGTCAACTGATTACGTAAAAGTTTATGTAGTGCATTCATTTTATATTCTATATTTATTTACTACAGTTTTTGTACTACATACACCTTCTTTACTATAGGTATGTATTTAATTTGTTAAGAAATATATTGTTTTCATACTATGGAATATCCCCTCGGATATCCATATTTAAATTCCAACCATTCTTACCAACACTTACATTATAATGAGACTGTTTACAGTTAAACTTATGTCGTTTACATGCATTTAAAATTTATCGCCAGCACAAAGTATTCCATAATTAAATTTGTTGTTTCACGAACATAAAAAGATGAAGCCACTAATTTATTAGACATAAAAATAAGTGGTCGACTTTATTAACATATTTAATGCGTATCCACAGTGTGATGTCGCGGCAGGCCCACACGCGCGTCCGAGACAGCCTCTTGTAAAATCGACTTTGAGATTGAACGACACTTGGTCCTTTTGTTAAGGGATGGCCTTGAGGATCAAAATTTACGATTGGCCTCCGAGACCCATAATGAGCGTCAGCGGAACTATTAACACCTCGCTACTCAATGAAGATGTAACTTAGACCAAACGCTGTGGTAATTGGTCTCGAACAAAAGTTGTATAAAATAAAGGTATACCTCAAAGGGTATACAGACTGTTGTAAGCTCTTGTGCTCATCGTAACGCATCTGATTCTGATATTAGTTACAAATGAATGAAAATAGTTGAGTTACTATTATCAGTATTCTACCGTGAAATTAATACTTGTACGCTAATTAATTTTTAATGTTATTACATTTTTTACACCTGAACTTGATAAGTCCGTCCGCGGATTATTTAGCTGAATATTAAGATGTAAGATAACTAGAATCTCACGCTTGTTATTTCAACCACTAATAATTTTGAATCATTACATTTAAAAAATTAAACAGATTTAAATATGCAATTTATATACAGTCGTAACAAAAAGCATTTAAAATTATTCTAAATCTAGAATAATAACTAACATAATCATGTTAGTGACTTCAACCGAAAGGATTAATAAAATTTCCGTCCAGGACCAAATATGTTTATATCTACATATATGTACAATCCCGCGATGCTGAGATAAATCTGTAACTTCGAACTAATTCAACCGATTTTAAACTGAGGGTGCGACTTGCAAACTTTTAAACATTGAAGTTTATACAAAAATCGATTTTGGCGTTTCTCTGTAGAAAATAAAATTAGAGTTGACATGTATACCAACAAATAATTAGTTGATATTAATATTATTATTAATGCTATTCGATAGTTGGTTTGGTGCCCGATGGTGGAATAATATTTTTAAAGTTAAAGAAGCAATGAATTGGAAAAGTCTGTCGTCTTATTGATCAAATTAGCTAGGACGAGGTATTTATTTACCTACACAATAGTTGGTTGTAGGTTATCTTATTAGACAAAGTATTATATTATAATACCGTTTAGTACTCCTTTAAATTACTGCACACAGAAGTCCTATATGATGCTTCTAAACAAATCGAAGGCCACCGTGACTCACTCTTTCTATTGATAGATCACATAAAGAGCATTTCAAAGAGAATTATTAAAAAAACAAGACGACTATACTACGCTCCCCATTGTTAAATTTCCTGCCACTTAGTCAACTAAACATTAAATCAAACCGTATAATTAGTAAGGAGGCACATCGGTTACACACTGCGCACACACAACGCCTCCCTTGACACCTTTTCAATAAATCCACAGTCCGAGAGCCGTTTATGATTTTAAAAGATTTCCAACATCCAACCGTGTAGGAAAAAAATTAACAATTTATGAGCACTTCACCCCCGCTGTAACCATTCAAAGCTCAATAATTGTATATTCTTTTACAGTAGTGTGCCGTTTATTTTGTATGGCCGATGAAGGCAGCGGTAGAAAAAAAGCATTCAACCAAAATCACAGGCGCCTTTAATCACCGCTATTGAGATCTATCGCGGGATCAAAGCGTGTGCGCCTCCATGACGAAACCACCCCTCAAAATATTGATATAAGGTCTAATTTAGGATTTGATACGGACACGCTCGTTCAATTTTTTTGCAGACGAGCGGATGCTCGTGTCAAACGCTTTAGTATTTTGACTTTGTTTTGAAAATTCTTTTATCTGATGTATTATTTGCTGTTTTCTTTGTTACGACTGTTCATCTGCCTATCGGGGGGCGATTTGTTGGCTTGCTGAAACTGCGTCCTTTTCGCAATAATTTAGATGTCACTACTCGACTTTTGTACGTTCGCTGGCGTGAAGATCATTTCAGGGTTATTTATGACTTTGACAGCCTTTTGCATGTTGTGTGAAGGAATTTGCGGCATCTTTGAGGATGGCCACCGTGACTATTCGGTTACGTTAATATTTCGCTTTAGATATGTTTGCAGCTTTTATAAATTACCTATGTATTTCGGTGCATTCGTTTCTATATAATCATATACATATGTCATAAGAGATCGTAGGTTATTTTTTTCTTGTTGTTATTCCATAAAATGAAGGTTCTGTAATAGGAATTACATATCATAAATAAATATACATGTAATGATAATATAATATGACATGTAACATTGTGTTTTACCCATCCGAATAAATTCATCATCATTAATAAAGTAAAATTCACAAGAGACTTGTTACATTTCAGACCATGCGAAGTATGAAGCGTTTATAAATTACATAATATCCCACGGGAAAACCGGACAGAAATCGTCAGGAATCCTGGCCATATGATAAAAAAGAAGGAAGTTTAGGAGGAAAGGCTTTCAGCGACAAAGTTCAATGCCTACTGCGTGTAAACACGTCTGAGATATGAAATATGCTGTCGGTCGGCACCAACCAGTACTCTCGTACATTAGGCAATTAAATAACTTTTTTAAGACCTGTCTCACCACCGACGACAGAATGAGTTCAATGACGCAACGAGTAGACTTTATATTCATTTTTAACAATATAATTATTATTTACGATGTCGTTTTATATTTAACGATATATTAATAATATTATTATATTCCACTTTTAAAATTTTATCGCTTATTTGTTTAAAGAAATCTTGTTTATAATAAAATAGTTTAAAAAATAAGATTTGTGGTAAAATCATGACGAGATGGGTATATTAACTTAAGCTTAAGGATGATTGATGAAGCTCACTAGAGCCTCGATGATGATAGCACTAGAATTCTCTGCTGATCTCCCTAGAATCTCTAGATGATAGGGATAGACTAGATTTACAAAAATGTTATTTACTTTACGGTGAGCCAAAAGTAAAAACTCTGTTTACTTTACAGCGACGACACAAAAGTAAAAACTTCCCTTATCTACTTAACAAGGAGGAAATTGAAGGAAAATTTTGTTGCTCGCGTCCGCGTAAACGCATCCTATTTGTAGTGATGTATCTATTGTTAAGTGTAGTGTAGTGATGTATCTATTGTACATTAAAACTTGGCAATGCATTTTTGAATCCAAACCAAGGGAAGAACTAAATGCGAAATCAAGCGTAAAAAATGAAAAACAAAACATAATCCATCGTTTCCTGTGGCATAAATTTCATCGACAGCCCTATCTATTCACTTATTAAGTTCAATAATTATTGATTTTATTAATATCAACACTATTTATTTGCCCACACCACAACTATTTACTAATTTTTAAAGAGAAATAAGATAGCAAACGAGCATGCAGCACCACCCTTTCGCTGCCGCTCATAACAACTGTGACCGACCTAGAACTAGACTCAAAGGGACTAGGATGGTTATTCCAGTTAGTAGATGGTGTTGGAATATTAGTTGGTTAGTTTGTTAATATGTGCGAGGACAGGGACTGTTAGTGATAATTCGTCCTATTAGTTATGAAAGTATCTCAATTGATCTTAATAATATTAACACTTTACTTGCTGTCGGTTTGAGGAGAGCTTTACGACTGGGCTCGTGAGTTATGCTAGGGTTGGTGACTCGGCGACCGACAGCATTCACGTAGCTCGCTCTGCGCTCGGTAACTTACATTTAATTGTCGGTTCATCTTCAAAACGAATTCCTCCAGTTCTAACTCATTCTGACATTCCCTACTTCATTCTTATTCTTAACGTATTCTATCTTTATTCTTAAACTTTATATGTATAGTGATTAATGCGTCGCTTATTATTGATTCCGTCGCTTCTGGTTGGCAGGATTGTTAGAATCACTGAAATTATTACAATGTATTTTTATATTGTGTACGAAATATAATAGTTAATAGGTAATGAAAACTGTACTTACAGAGGTTAATAAACAGATTGTATTTAAAGTTAATAAAAATCTATATTATGTACTTCTAAGCAAAATAATTAATTTCAATTCAATGCACATTTATAACCACTTCAGGGAATTAAGTTTAAAAATGTGTTCTTGTTAGCAATTAAATGTCTCTTTTTAACGCTATTTAAACAAAGTTTATTCTATTGAAGTGGTAATTAATAAGCTTCATGCTAATTTATTAATTAAAATTATCGCTTAAATAGATCTAAAATACAAAGTTTAGATTTTCAGTATCCTTATTACCTTAGCGTGGCCAAATAATAAATTAAAACAATAAACACGTAAATGTATGGATTGACAAAAAATGTACCGTAATCGTTGGTAGACGTAGGTACCTACGTACTCCCGAACAAAAGATTTCAACGACCGCGCGTTGGTTGAGTTTGAAAGTAAAATGCGGTCGAATTTGATTAAATTAAATTATTACCCGACTGCGTCAGAAGGAGGGTTATTTTTTTTCGATTGTATGTGTGGTATATATGTATGTATGTTTATTTTCTTTTCCCCGTAGGGAACAGTATTGTTTGTCCCCGCCTGCAGCACCACGAAGATTTTATGTTGATATTGTGATACTTGTTTTTTTCTTTTGAGTTCTTTTGTATGCAGTCGGGTTCTTTGTTTTTATGAAAATATTTTTTTATTCCTTTACTAAATAAGATTTATCACCTTTACTAAATAAGATTTAGGCATTAAGTTTTTACCCTAGTTTTAGGTGTTACAAATTATTAAATAAATAAATAAATGTATACTTAGAAATTATTTGGATTGTTTTTTGATTATGGATTGATTACATAGTAATAATTAGGTTATTACTTGTCTATAATGTAAGTTAAATTATAAAAATAGCCTTTGATATTCAACTTTGCCACCTAAAATTTTAAATAATTTATACATTTTATACATAAATTGTATATCGTAAAGGGATATTTTTGCCATTCAGTAGCTTGGTTGGTAGTTAGCCTGCCTGCAAAGAGGCCTCGGATTCAATTCCCGGCCAGGAGAAACATTAATGTGACAGATAATATTTGATCTCGGCTGTTGTTATTTTATTATCCATGCCACCCGCGAAATAGGAAATCTTTATGAGTGAAATCTTTATGAATATGTAAGCGATTTTATAGCGACATATATATTATTTATTGTTTATTTTAAATATGTATAGTGCGTCCTTGACTCTGTGAAATTAGTGATCATTCTGTATTCTATAATATATCCATAATATTTAGAAAATATTGTTTTAGTAAGAGTTTTCATTAAGGATAAAAAAAATACTTATTCAAAATAAAACTAACCTTTAATTATAATATAACAGAAAATTTATTCAACAAAATATAAAATAAACAACCAAAAATGTCTCAGCATGCACAATAATTTTGTTTGATAGTCAATTCCCTAATCTGACTATTATCTGTAAACTACCGTACAGTCTAAACATGTTGGCACAAGATGCAACATATCAGCATTTTGGGGAAGATTTAATCTTCTTACAGCGATTCAGTGTCATCAGAGCCATCACTATTGCAAATGTCCGAGCAGATGGGTGCGCATGCGCCGGGACGGGACAGGTGGTACGAAGGTTTTTTTTTCATTCAAGCTTCATTGCCACAAATGAGGCAAATTTTCTGCTTGTTGGTTTCTCTATCTATCTACGAGTTATAATAGCTATAGCTACGTGTTCATAAATTGCTTAGTTACACATAATTATGTGTTAAGGTAAAAGTTTGTGTTGTTTGTAAATATTATTAGTAAAAAAACCTAATATAAAATAAAAATTGGAAATTATTGTGAATGATTTTTTAAGTGAAACTTCTGAATAGTTTGTTGCGTAAAACATTTAACGCTACTGTGGTGGAGGAATGTGAGTCACGGGAATGGAAAGGATATTTATATGACCTTCTATTACGTATAAAGTTTATACAGTATGCATAAAAAGTATAGTTAAAAAAAACAATTAAAAGAGACTGCCGCTTTTGAATTTCATAGCGTAATGTTTCAATTCATTTGCAAGTAGGGAATCCACGGACTTTAACGAAAAATAAATTTTTCCGTTTATATAATAATCATTTGTAGGTACCTAATCAGTTCTTTTCAGAAAATTTTTATTAATTAAAAAAATAAGGTAATGTCTAACGAATACTATATGCATTAAACAAAACATGTCATACGTTTGTTGAAAAAAAATAACCTACAATAACGTAACCTGAAATTTAGACACTATCCGACTTCCTCCAGAAGCAAGATTTAGCAGTCATTCCACATAGACAAGTTATCATAAAAATACAAACAAAAGCTCATCTCAAACAAGTATCAAATTACTGCGTCCGCGTCGATAAAAACCCTGTCCAAATATTTGGTATCATAAAACCAATTTTAACTTAATATATAGCACCATCGGCAAACTACATTGGTATTCATCCAGAATACAGGTTATAAAAAGATTATGTTTGTCATTTTAACATCTTTTGTCGAGAAATTAAAAAGCTTGCTGTCGCTTAGAGCACACGTCACGTATGAACGCGCTATCATTTGTATCTTCAATAAATTAAAAGTTTACACTTAATAGGTTTCAAGTTTTTTGTGCGCCGCATAAAATAATAAAATCGTCAACAACCTGGTTTTACTCTTGACACTACAAGCATAAGCTACAAACCAGGGCTCCCTGTGTCCTAAACACAGTAGACAACCTTCAGAAACACATTGAATCCAAGAGTTTTTGAGTAAAATAAAAGATTGGCAAGTAACAATCCCCCATACGGGCCAATTTTGCACGAAAGACACTACATAGGTTTGAGTATCTCAACTTCGATAATCGTGAAATGTAGAATTCACCGGATCAGAAGTTTAATCTAGTGTATTAACATATGAAAACGCTCGAGCATTAAAAATCAAAAATCGATTTCAATCCATCATAAAAAGGACATCAAAATCAATTTACGATCCGACATGAAATAACTCGAACCAGTCATAACACGGCAGCTATTTGTGAAGAACGCATCATAATCCTAAACGCCACTTGTCAAATGCGAGCCTTTATAATATTATGACGATAAAAAAGTATTCATTGAGACAATAGTAGAGTTAGGACCACAATAAATTTTGACACGGTCCATTTATCATATGCGATAATCATCGAAGCTCGCCACTGGCACACGGGGTGAAATTCTTTGTTCACGTACTTCTGTGATCATTTCTAATGTATTTTGAACTGGCCATGCAGACTTATTATTTTTATGATGCGAAAATAGTTATCCTTTATAAATTTATTTTGTCGTGTCGACTCGTAATATTCCTTTTTTCAAACTTAATTTCTTCCAGTGCCATCTATCCGACAACATTGTAACAAAGAGGCAACGATAGCCTACAAACGTACCAATGATATGAATGAATTTTATTTATAAACATGTCAATGATACTTAGGTTCTTTGAGAACATAATTAAGTAGATTTAAAAATTGCAATCATAATTTTAAATCTGACCCAAATTTTAGTACTAATTTCGTTGTAATAAAAACCGTGTGTGAACTAATATAAAAATGATTTGTATGTCTTTGTTAAAACCTGTTTATAATTTTTTGGGTAAAGTTAAATTATTTGCACTGAGCGTGTTAGTAATTATAATTACATATTTAATAAGGACGTTCCGTACCGCGATGGGTTAATGGTGTCATAACGTTTAAAAAGGTATGTAGGTATTCATTATTATAATGTAATTGATAATTTAGCTTTATATAATTTGAACTTGAATAATTTTAAATATGGTTTGCGAAACATATTTGCGAAGAAGAAAGTATAGAAATTAACGCAAAATTTGTTTAAATTATAAAATCATAATTACCTAATGCCAATCACATCTCAATTAATCACGCATGAGAGGTTACACTTTTAGGTTTATTTATGTTATTTTAATATTATGTGTAATTTCTATTGTAGCTTGCTGGACTGCGATATTTAATGCCATGATCCTTCATCATCATCCTCTTCTTCGTTATCGTCCTCTTAAATAATTTTTACTTACTTGATTTATCATCTTTCTACCAAGTCTCAAGGGACTTCCTTCAAAATGCAAGTATCCTTTGTCAATTCAAATTTTATTTACACTAAATTAATTGATGGTGAAATACAATGAAGGGTTAGAATCCGTTGTTTTTGTTAACTAACAATCAAACCACTGGATAACATTGCCACCACTATCAATATAAAAAAGGTAATATGTTAACCCGTGTGAACCATGTTTAACAAATCGACTACATTGTACGGCGGCCGCCAATCGACGCAGGAGCCGACGGCGTTCTTCACACAGGACCTAAACATGCCACTCCATTTAACTTTTACGCCCAATTATTCGATCTATTATCGTCATATAAACATCCTTATTTATGGTACATATATCCGCACCCTGGTCGTTTTTATTGCCACTAAAGTATGAAATTGCGCATTAGTATACCTTTCACATCCGAGTTTCATATCAGTGCAGGGCATAACTCGAGATTTAGTTTTAGCGGGTGTTTTGTGATGCACCGAGATGACTGGAGGTGATATTTTTATGGAAATATATTTTATTGTTGGCGGTGTTTCATTTTATAGCCTCATGTCACTTTGTGAGTCCGAAATGCTGGTAAATGGTTAAGCAAAACGTGAGTTAAATTTTTTATTGGTTGACAGGGATGAGTGTTGATATTAAGATTTATGCGGGTGATCGATTAATAATAAATACTGGTATTATTGATGGCTACGCTATTAAATACTTTTAATTGTCAGCTTTTAGACTAAGATAACATTTAAATTGGTTTGAGAACTGAGCTAATGGATGTAGCGACCTGTCCAAACATGCTACTCGCTTGTTAACTCTCTGTCACGGCATTCAACTTTGCATGATTGATTCAGTTGGAAACACGTAATGAATACCATTAGTTAGTAAAATAATTGTAAATAATTATTTACCTATCTATTTATTCTGTAACACAAATGAATATAATTCGTGTTACTATGAATATAAATGAATGGCATCCCTCTCTATTTAGAATTAAAAAAAAATAAAAAAAAATATTATCGATAATCAAAAAAATTGCATTATTTGTGTTACCGAGTTATTGATAAAAATAAATAAATACCTAATTAAATTCATAGTATTTACTTCATAGTAGAATCGTAGTGTATTGTTACATAATGTATTGTATTGTTCACAGCCAGTTCAAACAACAGTATCGGATTTACGAGGAGCGAGCGGATACAACGTGATAATTACCCAACGTGTCACAGTCGTCTAAACTTGTTCTCGTAAATTAGACGCATTTAGGCGAGGACTGGTTTGGAAGCCATCCATACTCCGACATTTTCAACTGCACTTTGTCGTGAACCATCTTGTTTTTAGACACTAACGCGCGTTAAATTCAGTGGTAACATTGCTTATGCCCTGTTTTTTCACTTAAAAATTATAAAGTAAATACTTTTTTAAATGTAAATGACGATGAATTCCTTAATGTTGAGGGCAATTACTAAAAGCCTATTTATTTACTCTCTTGAAATCTCCCACATTACATGTAGGTACTTATTAATCTGATAGAAAACCTAAATTGTTTTAGTATCTAGATACATATTTTCATGAAAATAATTGTTATTGCTACTTTAAGAGCATATATAGGGTAAGTGTATCTAACGTATCAAATAACCATAATCAATCGTAATGACTGTACTAAATAGCTTTTCAAAATAACTCTTAAGCTTATCTTATATTCTCCAACACTTTTTTGTTAAGATGAGCTTAAAATCGCTTAACGTTACTTTTACTACAATCGTGAAATATTAGCTTAAACTCGTCTGCTTCCCGAAGAGAAAATGATGAAGCTAAAGCGCCAGGTCCTACTAAGGTCATTAGCCTTGCTTCCAATTTCTGACGAAAAGAACCCGCAGGGGCATGATGATGATTTTAACACGTATCCACCATCCTCATCCTTAATTGAACCGTAAAAAGCCATAATATAGTGCTGAGTATCGAAGATATTGTGGCTGATGCATTTCTTTTTCGGTCGGCAACGCGTTTGTTATGCCACTAGAGGGACATCACTTGCCATTAGGTGATTAGGCTGATGTTATATTGT
>DWJQ01000205.1:0-16822 GCA_018248915.1 Hesperia meskei straton | reverse complement strand
TATGTCATTCCCATACATTCAGTATTCTATTCTATTCTATTCTACTGACGTTTGTGCCATTTGTCTAAGGGGGCAGAACATTTCATTTTCTGTAACAAAAGAGACGTTTGAGAGCTGTGATCACTTACTGAAAATCTGTATACAAAACGATTCAAACTATTTAAATGCCACGCAACAAAAGTATGTACTAATCCGTTGATAGTGGAATACTTCGGAATTTCCAGATATTAATACAAAAAAAATCTTTGATAGGAGATTTGATAGGAGAGAGGAGGGATTCTTTAACAGGAGGTTAAAAATAAATAAAATGAATAGAGTTTACACAAAGGGCCTTTTGGTAGGAATATAACAACTTAGCTTTTCTTAGAGTAACGAAGTCCAATTAGGGATTGATATCCTGTTAATTATGTAGTATAAACAAAATTATAAATTAATATAACATGTAGTTTGTCGATAAAGAATATAATAATTTAATATTCAACTGCCTTTGAAAACTAATAATATTAAACTACGTCACTAAAATCTCTCGCATTTTATGAACATCCATCTTGTTATGTTGAATTAGTTTCGTTTGACTTTAGGGCTCCCGTAACAACGGACAGAATGGTGATTTCTCTTCTTTCTTTGCTCAATAAAAAAATAAATATATACATAAAAAGATTATGTACTTTTGCCTTCTGTTTTTTCCGGGTTGATTTTTGACATCGATTTAGACTACGGTGCAATGGATATGATGAGGCAACCGTGCAAAGTCTCGAGTTCAATTTCCAGTTAAGCGGAAATCTGAATGATGAATCTCGGTTCTCAGTATGGTTATTTATTTTTGTGATTTTGTATTCTCTGTGGCACCCACGCCTCAGGGAATCCTAGTGGGGGCCTATGAATTTGTGGCGTTATTAATTTATATTTTTATTCCACGTGAACAGGCTTCTAAGCCGTATTAAATTACTAAATCTTCTTTGTAATTTTGTACGAGCACATGGTACCGTTGTTTACGGACTTTGTGGTTTACCGTGGTAGATCCGTCTCATTCTGGCGTTGGTCTGTTTCGGATGTTTTTGCTCTTCTTTGTTAAACATTTATGTGGCTGTGTTCTAGAGCGAGTGAGACACAACTATGTCTAAGAGTACATACATGTACTTCGTTATTGTGTTCATGGATTGTTACAACAGCTCGTCAGTATTCATGAGTTCCGCCGTTTCGAATTCCAGGGCACGCACTTCTGACTTCTTGGAGCTACGTGCGTTTTAAGCATTGAAATGCCACTCGCTATAACGGTGAAGGAAAACATTGTAAAGAGTTGATGATGGAGATTACATGGTGGAGAGTTCCCAAAGCTCAAAAGTGTGTGCAGTCCACCAATCTGCACTTGGCCAGCGTGATTGACTATGGGCAGTCTGATATATCACTTTGTAGGAACAAATCTAGCATCCTATAAATATGAATGATGGAATTCGATTTTCTTGTGGAAATGATATATGATCTGTGTACTATAAACTATGTTATTATAAATAAATAAAATAGTAGTATTCGTTACAGTGAAAATAAATATCCCCCTAAAATAATTTTTCGTTTAAACCTGCTAACCCCTGAAATAACGCAGTCGGGTTTAATAATCGTTTTGAATTAATGAGCCCATTTTTGGGGAATTTTTTAGGCTTTTCATGACGCTGCGACCTTTAGGAGCCGAGCAAAAAAAGTCAGTGATAACGTAAGCGAAAACGAAGTCATAAATAAAGGAAAACGCGAGCGACACCGGCTTAATTCAATTTCTTTTAAATGATCCTTCAATCAATGCGCGCCTACGTCTAAGGCATGCCTTCTGAGCTTTCAAGGCATGCAGCGGATGCCCGCTGTCTTCTTCAGGTCGTCAGTCAACTTTGGGGGTCGATGCTTTTTTTTCTTAGACATGGTTGTTAAACTAAAAGGATGGGAAAGGATGAGTAGTAATTAAAAAAACAGTACACTTTGTAGCTCCGAACCATTCCATAAGTCATGGGTGCCATGGATTTAAAGCCAATAACACATACTTAGACGGAGAAGAGATATAATTCACCATAAAATTTAAACTTCCTGAAAAACGAACCCAAGATTATTTATAGTATAGTATCGAACATTCCGAGTCATTAAACTGCGGGAACAAGCATGGCAAATGAAGTGTTTATTGAAGTATCATACTTTCAGCAAATTGATACTGACCAGATTAGGAGGGCAGTGTATTGAAGTTTTCGTCGCAATGATGCAACAAAATATTGTCAGTGTGCTGGAACGCTGGAAATTATATGGACATGCGCCCATCAACTTGCAATGATACATTTTTCGCTGTCGCAAGTATGAATAATCTCTCTCCGCTACTTACGACTTGTATTAACGCTTGATATGTTACACGTTATTGCTGAGTATAAAAAGTGAATGTTTTTACGCCTTTTATTCTAATAAATCTAAACATATCAACCATACCTACTAAAATGAACTTAACGGCTTCGGATATAAAGGTCACATTCAAAATGAATAAAAGATATCATGAATACAGTTTGCAGTAAGTTAAGGATGCCTTAATATAAAGAATATTACATCCTGCAATATGTTGCCGAAAACCTACCGCTATTCAAAAAAAGAATTCTATGATAGAAACAATAAGGTTTACATTTCGATGGAAAGTGTGAGAATAGAAAATGAGTATAGTAGACTATGTAGGGTTAAGCAAAGTAAGCTGGTGAATGATTTACACGCGTTGGTATAAAGTGACTTGAATAAGCACCGACCATAACAATATGACCCTCACTCAGTGTTATATCAATAAAATGTTACGTAGAAGAAAATATGTGTAGCGGTAACTCTGTCGAGTTCTTTGGACATTTATCTAAACTCTAGTGGAACAGTGTACAGATTTTACATGTAAATTATGTAATTTAGTTATGAGAATTACCGTTACCCGAGTACATATTTATAAACAGTCATTTTACTCCTGTTTAATTATGAAATATCGTTAATTTCGTTTATTGCTGAAGTCTACTAACGAACAATCTCCGTGCTTCATAGGTCAAGTACTTTTCGAGATCTTGAGTACCTATACTTTGACCTTTAAGATAGGTAATGTTAAGGTGTAGGTATATATCTAAGTGGAAGATTATATTATGAAGGCAAGGTTCCAACACAAACAAGAATATTACATAAAATGTAAGATTATATCAAGGCTAAGCTTTCGAAAACCAAAAACAAAAACATAATCTTGTAACCTCATTAGTTCATCCTTTCACAATTAACATTGCAAACGCTGGAGATCATAAGAACAAAATGACAGCAACCAACAGGATTAACTATCACTAACAGTCCCTGTCCTCACACTTATTAACAAACGTACCGGCAACAGTTAACAAGTTAGTTTTACAATATTACTTTACTCAGTTCTGTCACATAAATATGAAATGGAAGTTCTATGCTAGACTTTCCAATTAAATAAATATTTGAAATAATAGTATCTCCACTCCTTACAAGAGTATTCGAATGTTCGGAGTGTTCTTCACAGCACTTTACAGTACAAGTGGGTCGACTGCAGGTGGTACAACTATTGCGCAAACATTGTATACGCCGGAAAATAACTATTTCCTAACATAATATGTATAATGACAAATATACTATACGATAAGTATTACAAAATTAGGTAGTAATTTTTGAGCGACGTCCAAAACCACTTTTTTTTTATTCGAAAGCTTGTGCTTGACATCCACTATTTCTAGATAGTTCTCAATGAAATAGAAAATAAATGTGATAAAATAGTCACGTAGAAGAAATAAAAACCGGCTCCGACTCGCACTTGAGTCGAACTCGCACTTGAGTCGGACTCGCGCACGAAGTGGTCTGTTGTATGAAAGCCTCACTTGAATATTTAATTGTTTTATTGTAGCCACATATTACCTACAACGCCATCTCTTGGACTGAAAGGTAAATAAACTATCGCTGAGGCGTCGAAAGTATAGGCGGCCACTTAAATATTTATTTCATTCTGTTTTTTAGTATTTGTTGTTGTAGTGGCAACAGAAATACCTACATCATCTGTGAAAATTTTAACTGTGTAACTATTGCGGTTCATGAGATACAGCCTGGTGATAGACGGACGGACTGACAGCGAAGTCTCAGTAATAGGGTCCCGTTTTACCCTTTGGGTACAGAACCCTAAAAAACGCAACAACACACAACGACAACAAGTATGTATGTAGCAATAAAATAAGTGGCAATGGTTATTTTAGCATTATTTTTCTTACCCACTACCCACTACTACATATATATGGCAAAGTTATCAATGTCTTATAGCATTTAACCTTTAGCTCAACCCAGTAGTTCTTGGTTAATTCATACCGGACCAACGCAGCCCCGATACAGGTCCACGATTACCTATTTATAGACTTACCCTAAGTATAAGCTATGTGCTTAATAATTAAATCATTGCCCGTAAACCCATTCAAACGCAAACGTGCTCACTCCACGTGACCAATTTCTTCAGGTTCGTTAACTCCGAAAATAAATGACTATTCGTTAAATTAATTATTAGAAAACTATATGAACAATGAGGGAAGGAATTGTTTAATTAGTAGTTTGATTGATTAATAGTTTTGGATTTTTATATTTTTATCTTTATTGGCTTCAACCCTTTTCACTTTACTATTGACACACGGGTTACAATCATTATTTGTCTACAACTGTTTACAAAAAACCCACGTCAAAATCGATAAGTAGAAATAACTCAAAAACCATTCGTCAGATATAGCTCAAATTTATATGGGATCAGACGTCAAGCGCCAGCGGTCACACAAAATTATAAAATTATACAAGTTGAACAGTTATAAAAGTCGAAGCACCCAAGCTAAAGTTATGAGGCATAAGAAAAAGGTACAGTCGAATTAACCTCCTTCTGTTTTTAAAGTCGGTTAAAAATATAAACAAATTCAATTTCAAATTCTCAGTCTAAAGTCAAAATCCCAGTAGGTAACTAGTAATGCGATGGTATAATTATTTAATGACGTAATAGTCCTCAATGTTTCCCTCCAATTAGATGGATAAACAGTCATGAAACATAAAATCCATATCGTAAGGGCGGAAAATCACGGCTATTTAGGGACTGAAAGAAACACTGAAGTATAAATCATATTAGGTGTTAAATATTAATTAAGATCACTTTCGCTTTATCATAATATTTAAAATGTTTTATTAATAGATAATATTTCTTACAAATGAAACATTGTTTTAATTATTTTAGGCATTAATGAGTATTAATTGAAATTAAATCTTATTCCTATAATGCACAATTACAATTTTTCATCACGTTTACGTGAAATTACGTAGTACTTGAAATTAACTTTACATCGCATAAGTCCTACATTTTAATGAATTCTGAAGCTTCCATAAGCCTCGAGGCTTTTAAGAGGCAAAGCTCTTACATAAATTTATGTACACATAATTTATTTAGTTGAAGAAATCAATGAAAAAATAGATATTATTTAAAATTAGAGCGTGATCATTCAAAATATTGTTTTTAATCGATTGAATTACTATAAAACATTAGTGACAACCGCGTCCAAATAGTTCAGGCTGTTTCTGAGACTAGAAACACAATCTGAGAGAACAGAGAAAAATACCATTATTATGAGCTTAAAGCATGATCTTAATAATATTCGTCTTTATATTTTTAAGTAATTACTAATACTTAGGGCCAATGTTTACTTCGAAAGTTAGAAATTAACATAGACCTATGTAAAGTCTAAACACTGCAAACTACACAAAAGCTTATATAAGGGGTTTAACCACAATTCATCAAGCACGTTTTAGGCTGGGCTAAGGCAAACGCCCCAGTTAGTTAACCCAAATTGAGATTATCCCACGCGAGTTCGGAACGTGACTTGAAAAATTTGAGTGATTTATTGTTATCGGAACAAATTAACTAGAACTCCGCAGTGATTTAATTGGTTTTTATTTTTATCGAGTTCAAATTATGTTTTTGTATGTTACTAGCTGTTCGCTCGTGTATAGGAGTGTTTCGGCATATCAAGATGAAACGTACACTATGTACTTTTTAAATTAGATGTCCAGAAATAAAACTGCAAAAACTACATCTAATTTCATTTAGTAGTTTTTGAGTAAAGCCCGGCCAAACGTATAGACAAAAATTCTAAAAATAATATGTTTGGCTACTATTAGCCCTACTATGACTCTCCACAATTTTTTTCTCACATACATTATGATATCTCCTATGTACAGACAAGGTACAGTTACATTTTTGCTTATGCCTTCATGCAGCTAGCGGCGGCCTTGAATGACAGACAATAGAATTTAAAATAATGAGTTACAAGCATTTATGAATATTTTTATTATACCAATTTGTTTTTTTTATTCAAACAACCCACATCCGACGCCCTACGATAAGACGCATTTAGCATTATGTGAAAGGTTTGAGCGATGCGGAAGCACTCAACACCTTAAAAGCTTTAAAAGCTTTATATTATGCTGAACCTCTCTCGGGGTTCGCGGTATTTGTTCTATAAAATACCATCATGTTTTCATCAATTTATGTTTATGTTCTGATTTAACGTATAAATATATTATGATAATAGGTATTTTATCTACAGAAGTATTAGTTTGTTGTTATCGACGAAACAGAATAACAGATTGTTAAGATTTTTAGCAATGGTTTGTGGTATGAAACGTTTTAAACATTACGCTTAGCAACGTTCGAACTAGAATTACTCTTGAGAAAAGAACACGAGAAGAAATATTGTCTTTCACAAAAGTATTGTCTGTCACCTATCCCCTAACAACCCTTCTTCGCAGAGGACTACCAACTAGGTTATGAGGCCATTAACCGAGAAAAGTAATCAAAGTGACTTTAATAAAGTTTTCAATGTTAATCGTAAAGCGACAGCTGGTTTTGACTGCAAAACATTTAGTGAACAGATAAGTCACCTTGGTTGAAATTCAGTTGTCAACGTTGTCCATGACCTTTCTCAACTTCTAGATATATCAGAAACGTTATGGGTTAAGGTAAAGGCCATGAAGGTTGTCTACTAACCCTCGAATTAAGTATATGCAACGTGACCTTTTTAAACTAAGTCATCAAATGATTTTTTTTCCGTTTCATGAGCACTGGTGAATACTTGCTGTCTGGAGTTTCGTCTGCTCGTTCTGATTCTCCATAAGATGAAGTTGTGAGGGACTACATGCTTCAGACCAAGTTTACCTTTCTGGCACAACCCCGCTGAAAAATCAATTTTGTACAACATAGGGCTCTTTTCCAACTATTTCAATTAAACGGGTGTAGTACCTGTGCATGCCATATAGCACACGTCATTTTTCGTGTTTTTTTTTATTATTATTAGGGTCTTGGATGGTAGTGCGAACTTATTTACCAAAAGCCTGTTCAATCTTGATTTCAATTACAGTATAGTCGGACCGAACAAAAAATTCAGTTTCGGTTCAGTTCACTCTTTCATTTTTCCTCGTATGTGCGTTTGTCTTTTGTTTAGTTGAAATTGTAGTTTGTAGTCCGCAGTGGACCAGCAACCTAGCTTGTTTGCTTGCATAGTTACCCCTGTCTATACTGCAAAGCTATTCAGACGTTTCCGGCCTGAGGTATACCAACGCCCTACTTTCCCTATTAACTCAAAGCGACTTCCACATCTAAATATACGATTCTCTTTAACGTACCTACTTTATTCAAAAGAAAATAGAACCAGATGATACCAAGAATTCGCATTCAGGGCTTACCTTGGTAGTATATTCGGATTGTGGAACGTCCCCGACGGACAAGGGCAACCCCTGTCTCTAAATACGTGACATGCATGTGCTTGGTCAACAAAACAATATGGTTTAGGGTCAGAGGCGATAGAATTGCGTCGTATTATCTCAGAGGTCATATGCCTACGATAGAATTGAGATTGACATGTCTATGGCGTTATTACTTGCATAGCCATACGATTTACCTATATAATCTGTTTACAAAATTTCAGCTCGTTCGAGCACCGAGAATTAAGTCCAAATTAACTTGTTTACACTATAATAAGTGGAAAACCAATACGGAACCAATGAGGCGGAAACAGTTAAATCACAATGACCACAATTAGCTGAATTTTACTGTTTCGCGATGATGACTACAGTATTGTATTTACTGGAACTAAAAATCATTATTGACACATTTAAATTTATTCGAATTACAGAATATAATTATTGTAATTTATAACGATGAAAATTAATATTTCATATTTAAACTACCCACTAGAATACCTAAAGCATACGTCTGAAAAGGGATTTGTAACAAAACGCTGTTTAGCTAGCTAATTCTGTAGTAGACCAATACCAGACGAAAGAGCAACTAGCCTCATACTTAGTTTAATGCTAATGTTTACACAAAGATATTTAGAACGTAAAGACTTTTTATAGAACATTTTACAGTTGTTTTTACAAAGACACTCTTTATAACTACAACTTGGTAGGTACGAGTACGTAGATTTAAGCATGTTATTTAAACTCGAAACAACATAGTCCAAAGATCTCTTAAAATGAAGGGCAATTTTCCACAGTTTTATTCGTTGTTCAATAGAAATTGAATTTGACTAAAAGAAAAATGAGCAATATAACATAGTGCACAAATGTAAACATGAACTCCTCAACTTCTTGGTCTTTGAAATTGTGGTTAGAAATAATGAAACACCTTTTTTAAAGTTTTTGGTAAGTCAGCCCCTAAGCTAAGGAGGTGACCACTTAGCTTCCGATGACATGAATTCATATATGGCGACAAATGTGATTCCGCGCCGTGCTGGAAGCTAAACAATGAAGCTTTTGTTTGATAATAGTCAAAATATTCCCACTCGGGCCAAGCTAAGGTTAATATACCAGCTAAATTTATAAGCAATATTTTACTACATGCGGGAAATTTATTTCAGATAACTCTGGTTTACTCACCCTTGGGATGAGTTCAAACATTATGAATTACCTCCTGAGGTAAATGCCATTCTATTGTTGTGAATTTCTCTGAGCGTTCTATAAATAAAGTTCTATAGATGTGATTTACTCTCGTGAAACATGACACCTGTTTTTGTGAGTACGTGTTAATGATATGAGAGTGTTTTGTCGTTATACATTTTATGAATATTACAATAACAATATTTCCTTTCTTTCTTTCTCATTCCTCACTCTTGGCGGTCATCGGTGGTGCTATTGACATTCATGGTAAATTGAGACCTTCATCAAAAGATGCTTCTGTTCGTTCATCAGTTATTTATAAAAAATAATAGTTTTTATTTTTCCCGCTTCTTCTTCCAAGACCACTCACCAAAGGGATTAATTGTTGAAGCGGTGGTGTAATTTAACTTTCTAAAAGTGTTTGTAAGAAATCTACTTCAAATAAACATTTCATTCATTCATTTTGCTGCGAAATAAGTGGATTCAAACAATCTGGTTATTCGGTTAGAATATCAGAGTTAAACAGAAATTTCAACTTCAACTCAATTTCAACGTCTGTTACTGACATCAGGACGATATAAAATATACTTCTAATAGTTCAATTCAACTAACCATAAGATTGGTTTTACTCATTTTAAATGTAATTTTTCTTTAAGTCTCATCTGTTCAACGACTCCCAGACGAGTATGTTTTTCTCATTAAATGTTTTTTCTATTGAAAAGAAGGTTCTAAGGGATATTGTGTATTCAGCATTAAAGAAATGCTTTAAGATTTATATCACGGTCCCAAGCGAGATTTTTACATTAACGTGTTTTATACGCTCGTTTTTTCACTGAAGTATAGCCCTGATGGTTCATACTCTTATTTCGTTCGTTGGTTTCATAATAACTTATTTACATAGTAATGCTGTATCATCGTAATCATTGCAACCTATAGTTGTTTCACTACTAGTGTTGGAATTGTCTCTTACAATATGAGGGTCATTTTCCATCACTCTGGCCATTGTCAGATTGGTTGACTTCACGCACCTTTGAGGATAATATGAAGAACTATGACGTATGGAATATTCCATACGATGTTTTATAACAATTTGCTAATGAATTTATAATAAAATCATTGTATTTTATTAAACTTATAGGTATCGGTAACTATATGTAGGTACAGAAAATCTTTGTTGATCAGGTAGCTAAGCTTTACTTAGCTAATACTAAGCTCAGTATTTCGAATATGATTCAAGGCTAACAAGTTCCATTCCCTACGTACAAAAGGCTACGAGATCAAGGGCGGAGGTAATTACTAATCAGTTGATCTCAGTCAACAATTAAGATCGTAGCGCGTTAATCCCTACAGACGCGAATATTGCCCAAATATGACGTACTGTATTAGCAGAGAAAATTAGTTAAAGGTTTATTTAATCTTAACATACCTACACAAATCCAATACACGTTATGAATATGAAATTGTGCTTATTTGTTTATCATCCTTTCACGTCGAAATGGAGCAATGGATCGATTGAATTTTTGGTATGTAAATAGTTAAAGAACCAAAATGAAATGGCTTCGTTTTTCGCAGAAAAAAATACAAATTTCTACGGCAAACACGATTTAATCAATTTGGCAAAATTAGCGTAATAAAACTGAAAATTTGCAAACAAAGGGATAGTTTTCCTAAAACACCGGGATGCGGATTTCTCCGTATTACGATTAAAACTCAAGCTATACAAGTTTTCTTCTATAGAAAATGGAAACATTATGCACATTAGCTAATATTTGCTGACGTAAATAGCTATGTAGGTGTACTCCGGACAGGAACTGAGTACTGAGTGTTATGAGAAAAGTATAGTAAAAGTACTGGTATGAAAATAAAGAACAAACTTTTTAGAAGGAATACTACAAGAATTGTTGCGACTGTATAGTATATTATGTACTTTATATTTAGAAATTCTCACAGAGAATCCAGGCCCAAAAAGTTTAACTAAGATTGTCGTTTTGTCTGATTTATTATTCCGTTCACTTGATACTACGATGCTATGGTAACCGTTGTCAGAGCCAAGCGGGGGTAGATGTAATTCGTCTGATAATGTGCTAATACGAAAGATGTTACTGTAGGTACCTAGTTAATTAAAGCGTTTATCCAAAATATTCTCAAAACAAACACGTTTGAAGTGTTAAAATACTACAGTCCAATCGGTGCGGTACGCGGTGTCGGGCTTTAAAAGTCAAAATATAAGATAAAGCATAGTTCATTTTTTATATATTAATCACAATACTTGTTGCCGTATAAAACAGACCTATTTCATGAGAAGAAACAATAATAATCAATCAATCAATCAACCAATTATTGTGCCAATCAATGTTATTTATGATAAACAGATTTGAACTTCCCTTTAGCGCTGATAGCCTTCAGTAGTTACGAATTCGGCCTCTACTCGAGGGTCCGGGTTCGAATCTCAGGACACGCACTTCTGACTTCCTGAATTATGTGCGTTTTAAGCATTTAAATATAACGGTGAAGGAACAAATCGTAAGGAAATCAGTGCCCGGGAGAAACCAGAGCGTTCGCAAAACTCAATAATTTGTAAAGTCTGCCAATCCGTAATTGGCTAGTGCGGGGAACTATGGACTTCAATTTCTTACTCTGACCATAGGTCCTGTATCATGGCCGGGGGCCATGATGGGTTGAGACACGGAAGACAGAGGTGGGTTGAGATGATGATGACAGTTTTCTCAAAACCAATAACGGACAAAAAAGCGTAAAGATGTCACATATCTCTAACTGCGGGATCCATATAATGTGAGTTAAATATAACGAAGAACTCAAACATGTGGGTTTGCTGACGATGTTTAAAGTCAAATTAATCTAGATTGCGTCAATAGCTAGGAATTTCTGCTATTTTGCTCTTCGTGGAACCTCGAACTTCGTAACTTTGTATTTTGAAGTTTTTAAAACGCTGCGGTATTGCTCGAGGTGCTATAATATTTAAATTAAAAATTGCTTGGGGAATACAGAACGTTTAATGAATTTAAATAGGCTCTATCTATTTTTCAGTATCCTTGCTCTGCCTATAATAATGCTATAATCACAGTCGATTTTTGGAGATCGCGGATTCTGTACTGTTATGTAACAGTAGGTACCTACTTCCCGATTTTAAATACATATAGGTACTCACGATTTTTTAATGGTATGTCGATATTTTTGCATGGCAAGTCAATTAATTTGAAATATCGATTCGTATTCATCGACGTGATCGCAAACCGTTAATGTCATAGGAAATTTTACACATTGAGGAATGTCATTTATGTAAATTAAAAAGAGTAGCGGACCGAGAACACTTCCCTGTGGGACACCATAATGCGTATTTTGAGGTTCAGATGAGAATATATATTCGGTTTTTGTTTTTAAGCAGAGTCGTGAAATCTGGGTCATAAAACGTCTATTTGTTAGGTACGATTTTAATAATTCTAGTACTCTACCTCTTATTCCATATATGTACATATTATAATTTGTTTATCAGTATATAATGCTTACACATACCGTTACATGCTCAAAATACTTAAGTCAAGAGTGCCAATAACTGCAAACTCTTCAAAGTATATAAAACAAAATGTTCAAAGGCGTCCGTATAATACCGTTAAAGCAATTTTATTTTTGTTAACAAAGTTATCAAAGAATGGAGATAAAGTAAAATTGTTTTACTTTGTCTATAAAAACAATAATAGAGAAGTAACAGACATAAAAGAAGTAATAGGATAAAAGAAAAATAATTGACAATCTATCATACAGCTGAAACAGACTGATGTCTTGACAAAGAAGGTATTTGTGATTGTGATGAATTTATTTGGAACACTTATTACGTCCAGGAGAGGTCCAGGATTGGTGTATTTTATATAAATTTGTCAGTTTGTAAGCGTGGCTTTGCGTCAGCTATTCTTAGCATCAGCTAAAACAATTTCAATGAGAGTTTTAGGAAAACATTTGATGTTAGTTGTTTTTTTTCAAGATAGATCACATAAAAATTAATTAATAATCTTGAAAAACTAAAAACACCCTTGTAAATTTGAATCTGATTTTTTAATGTTGGATTTGGAAAAAAAGACAATATGAAACATGATGTAACTAGGTAACAATTTTCTGTAATTAGGTACTCTTAGAATCTCCTGAATCTCAAATCGCTTAAACCGTTATTACTCAAACTTAATAAATTTGGCCATGATTTATTAACTAGCTTACTGGTAGATACGTGTATCAGAATTTCTGGAAACCTTTTATTTTACCCGTGTATTAGTTCGCGTGCTGCTAACTCCTGCTATTCGATAAACAGCTATAGTTTTCCTAGTAGTTTTATAATCAAATGCAAAAATACCTTGTAAAATACGCGTAATTTTGTTCTAAGTAAGAAATAATTTTCGTACATTTGCTAACATTGCATGTTTCGCAGTAATTAAAATATCGCTCGGGCTTCCAATTTGTCGTGTTCAATTACTTATAGCTCGGTTGCTTCCTATTCATTTGTGACTTTCTTTTATTTCGTCATATTTTGTTTGAATCATCAAATAAGTTATAATGAGTAATTACAACTAGGTATTCTTGAGTTGGTAGTTCTGTTTAAAAAAAAGTTAGTCTATTCAATTCTCGATTTCATTATACTTAATTATCTGCACTTTTTAAGGTTGACTGTTCTAGAATGTTATTAAGAATTTTTAAATAGAATTAAGACAGCACGCGAGCATGCATCACCACCCTTTCACTACTGCCATTATAAATGTTGTCGACTTAGAACAAGATGAAATTCAGGCAATAGGATGGTTAGTCCAGTTATCAGATTGTGTTAGAATAATAGTTGGTTAGTTCTTTAATAAATGTGAGGACAGGGACTGTAAGTATATTATTGTAATCTATGCTGTAAGTGATAGATAGTTCTGTTCACTCCTTATACTGTTGCGACAATGAAGAATAAATACTTAAATTAATGCAAGAAAGTAACCGCCCTCACTTTGCCTCAGGAAAGTAATCTGGCTTATTCCTATTTTTTTCCTTTTTCCTTTTCTTATTCTTATTTCTATTCTATTCCACCTTTGTCATTAATGTGGCTTAAATGATCACTCTAATACATAGATACCTAATTTATATGAAAACAAATAGCTTCATTATATCAACTAATTAGATGAGAAGTTAGCTAAGCGTAACTCATGCATTTGTTATCGATAGGTATAATAAGGTTTATAGTTTAAAGAGAGGGAATGACTCTTTTTAGATCAAATTATAACATGGAATCCCGATATAAACACAAACAATAGTTTCAACTAGTTAATCAAATGTAACTAACAAACGTAAAATAATAGTTATGGAAAATTGTTAGGATAAGTACATGTTTAATTAACGAACCAAACGATAGCCAATTATAACTACAATTTATCCGTTTTATAAACTTATCGACAAACACCAGCATAGAGCTTGCAAGTAGTTCGAATAACAGCTTGAATATTTGAATATTTATAAGCGTAACATTTTCTGAGAAAATTCACTTCGCTCGACTGCCTTATTGAAATTCTTGTCACGGCGTATTATGTGACGGAACTGCAGTCTTACGAGTACATATACGCGACTTAAAAGGTGAGTTATTAATAGAAATAGCACATTGGACACTTCAGTGCTCCGTCACCTTTAATATCGGAACAAAAGCCACTATCGTCTAGACGTTACGTCATTTCGGAATTATTACTACGAGTATACTGAGAAGTCATGGAGAGAGCGATGTGTATAGTGTCCACTTTTCCCCAACAGGCATTGGAGATTCCGGAACTTGTTTCACCCCCCACAACACCATAAATGACGAAAGAACCTCAGATTAAAGAAAAATAGCAAAACATTGTATTTCTCGTAGACACCACGTAAATTCTGTTCCTATAGTTGTCACGATTAAGTTCTTTTACTAAACATTAATAAAATATTTGTTACGATCATAACACCTACTTGTTTTATCAGTTAAGTTCTGTCTCCGTAAAACAATAAAATTTTACGCTTGACATGATATTATATCAAGCTGAGCATACATGCCCTTTCATCCGTAATATCGAGATCTGGTATGTAAACTGGTATGTACTAAATTAGATCCATCATTTTCGCCGAGATATCATCTGTCTCTGACGAAGAGCACAAAACAAACTTTCATGATAAATTAAAATTTTGAAGTACCAAATATCATCTATGCCTGTACATAATCTTACTAGTTTTTCGTATGTGTGCCTAACTGAATTAATTGTGTTTGAGTAGAGGTGTAGTTAATAAATTTAAATTTTAGAACTTTATAAATAAATGACATTCCAACCTTTTTACAATAGGACATAATAAATAAGGCACGTATTTTAATATAATGGACGAGTCCTCTGAAACTTGATAATAATTGAAAATTTGTGATAATGAATAATGAGCACATTGAATGTATATTATATTTACTTATACTACGTTCAGTCGTCGTTGTTTATTTTGACAATTTATACTTATCTCAACACTATTATGATATAAAAGGTATAATAAAATGAGTGGTGTGGTGATGAGGAAAAAATACTTTGGTCACACTGGTGTGCCATGAGTCGGGTATCGCAGAAACACTATGGATTGAAATAGTCCACCTTTTCAGAAAGAATTTTCTTACTGAGATGTTGTTTCAGGCGTCCTATGGATTAATTTTATTACTAGCCATTTGTCACCCATGTCACATTCATACACGAATATGTAGGTAATATAAAGGGTGTTAAAAAGTACCCTAGCTAGAGTGTAAACTATTCTATTATTGCCTGAGAGCCAACAAGTAACTCGAAACACGATTATGAAATAAATTTCAATAAAACCTTACAGATAACTATTTCAGGCTTTCACATTTATTTTCTAACAAAATGTGACTTTCAATTCTTTTACTTGTTTTGGTTATTTAATCTACGCTTGTTTTTGATTATAAACGACGTGACAGTCCACGTGGCATGGAACAATTTGTTCATTGAATTCTCGTCACGTCGTCGTGTCACGTTGCGATGTCACGACGCCCGCCATGTCCTTTATAACGTTTGCGTTTTAAATTGTCACTTGAAATGTGAAAATGGATTTCGTTCAAAAACTTTTATAAGGAACGCTGTGGTAGAGCTGCGTTGGGCTTTGGTGTTGATATTTTAGCAACTTCAATGAAATTGTCAGTGACAAATTCTGGCTAAAACTATTGTCAATATTTAGACAAAAGGGCCCATTTTTGACTCATGGCCAGAGAACTGACGACAACTCATCTTTACCTGAGTCGCCGAGAATAAAGCATCATTCCCCGTTAAAAACAAATTTATTAATTGTGCTCACAGTTCAATTTTGCTTGTAAATAAAATTTACTTAAGGCATTTTAAATTCATTTAATCACAGGGACAGACAGCTGACATTTGTATGGGATGCAATTAGTACGACTTTCGTATCGAACCGGAACGAAGTATAGACTACAAATCATTTGGCTATTCCCATAAACAAAACGGTATCATCATCGCTTCATGAAAGTAAGATTTATCCCTCGAAGCGCAGGATGAGATAGGTATAATAATAATGAATTTTTGCTGGACTGTAGAACTTCCCCGGATTATAATGAATCAGCATTATTCTAACGATTGAGAGATCCTCAAATTGTTTTAACAACGTACTACGTAATTAAGTACCAGACAATGCCAGACAAATATTAATTAGAACAATAAGTACGTATTTCGACAAGTAGGTACTTAGGCAAATGAATTTGCAATACAGGATATGGTTTATATTAGTAGGTGTATTATTACTGTAAGGACAGCCTCAGATTCTCTATTATAGGGATAATTAGATGCTGAAATAAAGAGTTATCTTG